>JBAIZL010000004.1:210325280-210407780 GCA_036971475.1 Prosapia bicincta
GAATGATGAGGATAACATGGCATTAAGTGAATTAAAAAGCAATGCCATTTCCTGAAGAGTTCAGGAAATGTAGGTGATGATGTTCCTCTCACACATTTTATTTGCGTAGACGAAGAAGTTGTTTTCGATTTTCCAAAGTATGTACAAAGACATACTCCAAAGCGTCCAAATGACAAAGCCAAATGATTTTAAAAGAAAATGATGATGACTGTGATGATGAACCTGAATAGAAGAACCCTACAGGCAATGAAGTTTTACAAGCATTCAAAATCATTAGGTGAGGATTTTAAATAAAAGGTGGTGTACCAGACAACAATTTTGATTGTCTAAATAATTGAGAAACATTAATTGAACGTGATGTTTTATTGAAATGCAAAGTGCAACAAAAATCTTCTCACTTTTCAAGTAAAACTACAAATACTAGAAATGAATGAAAACGTCTTTTTGTATTAATTTGTGTTTCATTTAATGTTTTCCCTCTGAATATGACTTGTGTAGTATATAGTATGGTTACGTGTTGAATGCATACAGTATTTAAATGAATAAAGGCAGTTGATAAATTAATGTACTGAGTGTCCTTTGATTAAAATTTAGTACTGTAGGTTCGAGTTATGCTTCTTGGAAATGAAATACATTAATAAGTACAATAATTTATTACCATATTTATACAATATTTTTCTATTAACATAGATTACTAATCATAATAGCATAAATATTCTGTATTTCAGTCGGATATCTAATACAGTGAAAAAGAAACATTCTGAACACATTTATGAAACATTTTTATATTTTCAACTACATAAATCTTGAAACACTGTAAATTGAAACATTATAATACGTTATCCCATCTTAACACTGATCTTACACTGACCTTACAAATACCTGCGATATTATAGTGAATTGGGTTTGTGACTGCCCGCGTGATCTTATAATGCAGTAAGATAAGGGCGGGATTATTCTTGGCAAGACGACTTCACATTAGCACCTCTATACAAAAGTTCAGCTGTATATGTTCAAGTGTTTTTAGTAAAAAATTAGTAGATCAGGTGAAGCGGGAATCAAATAATGATAATTTTTATGTATATTTTAGAGCCTTATTATTGTTTTGTATGAAAAGAATTACTAATTACTATGAAAAAATCGAGTTAGTGTTATGAAATTTAAAACATATATATGTCCAATAAGTAAGTCCGGTAAAAACATAGTCTAAATAACGTAGGTTTAAAAAAAATTTTTTTAATTATTTGTTTCAATATGTAGAACACTAATATCAACTTTTTTCTGCGGAAAATACGTAAAGTTACTTTTTTCACATTTTAAATGTTATTTTGTAATGGCATGTAGACCTATAGCATGAACTGGGCGAGTAGTACCTACAGCGCACTGCACTACTTCTAGATTTTGTCAAGACTTGGTTTTATACATTATTATATACCTATATTAAAATATACCTACGAACTAAAATAAAAATTTTAAAAACCGACGTCATTAAGACTATATTTTTTTACCGTCAGCACTTACTTAATCAAAAGGAATTACACTTTAAATAAAAAGTAACCTTTGCATTTTCCCAATACATATAAAGTTGTTAAACTAAAATTTTATAGCAATCTAGCAATAAATATATGGTTATTATAATAACTAACGTGCATATACTTTAAACAGTGGGAATTAATTTTTTGATGAGTTTTAACAAGAGTGATATGGATTAGTATCATGTTTAAATTTTTAATCCATGTAGGCCTATATTATTGAGAAATAGTTGAAAAGGTAAATCAAAGTATAGATATTTAATTTCATTTATAAATTTGGTTTTAGAAAAAAACACTATAAAAATGTAAATTATATGTTTATAAAATATTAATTAAACTTGTTTATTTATTATAGGTATTTAAAAAATGAAATTGAACACTTATAAAATTAGGTACTGCTGAAGTCAAAAATAAAGAGAACTTATAAAATCAGAATAATCTTCAAAATGAATAAATCATTGACGTCAATAATCCTTAAAAATAACATGAAAAATAAAATGTCAAATAATGTTAAAATAATTATAAAAATATTAAATATCATTTTTTTTACACTTAGTCCTGTTGACTTGTGTAGGCAATAGAATATGTTCCATTCTATTGTTAGTTTTAATTTTTCATTGTTTGCAGCTTAAAAATATCTGCTTTAGGCTATATAAGTTTTTATCATTTATAATTGCAAACAATTCTAGTAATAAACATAAAATGTAAAATTGAAAATGCTCAAATACAGTAAATAATAATAATAAAACTTGTAACTGGCTTTCAAATGCCTACATTATGCAACATTACAGTATTGCAATAGACAGTATACAGGTAAAGATTTCAAAATGAATTTTAAATTACCTAAAATAAATAAGTAAACAAACTTTTCCAACTAAATTTAATTTTTATTTAAAATCGAACTTTTCCAAGATCTCAACAAAGTAGTTTATATACTATTTGAACAAAATTTGTCTCTTTGGTTAAGAGTATTAGTATAAACAAAATTGTTAAAGCAAGTTTATTGAAGTTGTTCTCTATAAACATTTAATCTTAATGACTTGAAAGTTTTCTTTGAAATTAAATCTTTCTAGATGAAAACTTCTTATTGAACTTCTACATGAACTTCAAATTTCAAAAGTAAATTTTAAAAAATCTTACTCAGACAAAATATTGTTGATAATTTATTATTTTGGAGCTTTATATTATGATTGAATAGTATAGTTAAAAATGTTTTGTCTTTTTAAACATTCATAATGCAAGTATTATTAGTTTTTGTATGTTGGTTAATAATAAATCTTTCATGAAAAATGGCAAGTTTATATGATTGTCAGTCCTTAACTAATTTGTAATTACATTGATTAGAAAATTAATGCTGTAATTAGTTTCCTTAAAACATATTATAGTAATAAATTCCATTGTGTTACACATAGTGATGTAGTTGTCACCTTAGCATGATAATAAAGTTTTAAAAATTTCAATTTGGTAAAAAGTTTAAATATTTTATAAGAATGACACACAAATATTGTTTTAAAATTAGTAGTACTAATCAGTAGGCCTATTTTATGTTAAAGCATATTGTTGTTTTTAAAAACTTGCCTTGCTTTTCTTACACTTAGTTTTGGGGTTTTATAGATTATTGGCAATTTTCAAGAAATTGTTTTGCCTACTTTTATAAAAAACATTATTTGCTGCTTTGGAAGTCCCTGTATTACTGTTAAGTGAACTAAATATTTAAACTGTAAATAAATATGATTCTATATAATTTATTAGTTCTTTTAATTTTAAGTTTATAAATTTTCTATATCTAAATTAGTTTTTCAAATACTATAGATCTTCCTAAAACTTAAAAATATTAATATTTTTTTTTAATCAAGGAATTTTAAAATTAAATGAGAAATAAATTGGAAAATGGTGTCTGTATAGAAAAATTGTTTATGAAATGACTTTAAAACTAGTTATTTTTATAGTTGTTATAACTTTTTGTGATTAAATTTATATTAGTAATTTATATGTGAATTATATTTTTAATTAATCTAGAATCATAGTGTAGAATTATTATAAACTATATTGGCTAATCTTCCACTAGGTGTTTAAACCTTAGGTCACATTACTTTCTGGTATGCTGTATGCAAGTGATATGGGGTTTTCTTATCTATTCTTGCAATTTTAAAGACTGCTCTTGAGATTTATTAATTGTCATCTATAAACCTATAATTGCATGTGTTTATATTATAAAAGATAACCTAAAGGTATCACAGAAAAGTGTTGAATGAAAACTGATTAGCATTTGCGATTATAAGTAATTATTGTGATTTAGTGACATTTTTTAAAGAGCCGCTTTACTTAGAGAAATCCCTTTACATAATTCTGGAAAAATCTTGTAATATGATTAGTATTTTTACTTTCACTTGGAGTCAGTAGTGGGAAAATCTTATAGGATCTGGTGTATAATAATTCTAGAAGATATTGTACTGCCATTGTCTAATTGTAGCCCTGTGTCGGCTAATCTGTATTTCATTTCTTACAGATTTCTTATCTCAGCAGCAGTGGTATTGCTAAAAGATATAACTTGTTGGGATAACTGGTCATTTGATTTGTGTCTTAGATTTGCAATGTCAAGATAGATTTTATTTATTAAATTTCTTAAAGTACCAAGCCAGTATAGAAAGTAATTTTCTTTCTAACGTAACATCTCCTAAGTTTAAAAGCAATTTTGAAAAAAGTCCAGCTGTACACTTCTTATATGAACTGTCATGTTCCTTTTAGAGAAAGTTTGATTGAATCTACAGATAAGATCTTTTATACAGACTTTTTATTGGATCAATTTGCTCGAGTTCTTTTTGGAACAACTAATACAGTCTGGCAAAACTCAACTGATACAAGTATTTTAATTCCTGCCATCTCCCTGTTATAACTTCTAATACGGAAGAATTGTTTAAAGTCTCAAATCTAATTTTACAGGACATTGGACTCCCTTCCAAACACTGAATCCTCTGCACTCTCTTTCTTTCTTCCAACATATATGATGCAGTACCTGAGGATGTTATTGCCACAAGTCCGTGGTTGTTTTTTATGTTTGCCAAAATTAGGTTATCAAGGAATATATTGCCAGTATCTGTAGCACAAAGAAAAAAAAAACTTTTCCAGAATGAAAATGGATGCTTTTATTGGTTAGGTCTCTACATGGATTTTTAAATCAGTTAACTAGTGTTTTTTACTTTTTAATAATAAAATTTTGTAAAATTTCTTTTAGTGTGCTCCTTACATTAAGAAATAAAAGTACAAATTTAAATTCTTTACATTTATGGTTTAAATCAGTCAAACAACTCATGATTTTTGCTCTTTAGTATAAAAATTTTAGTGGTTAGTGTAGTTCTCTTTCTATTATAGTGATGATTCACAAAATACATTGCCTTTTTAAGATAAAAAATTTCATATCTGGGGGAAAATATTATTTTAAACAAACTTATTATAAATTTGTTTTATAATTTTAGAATACATATTTTTTTCTGTTAAAGGAGCCCACTTTTTGCAATCAGTTGTGAAAAGGTTTGGTGAAATGTATAATGCTGGTCAAGATGTTGAAGACAAGAGTTTGGATAATGTTGTATTGATCATGTCTCATCTTTACAATTTTAAGGTATTCATAACCTGTTAATTACTAGTTACTATGCTGTAAAATATAATAGTTAAGGTTTATTTTTATTTTCTTTCATATTAGACTTATGACTTAATTTGTATACATAAGAATAAAAATTTTTGAAAATATATTTTGAAATGAGTTAACAATTTTTGTAAAACTAATTATTTAAAAAAAAATTTAAGTAGAAGCAAAACACAAATTATTATTTGAATGACTGCAGTTTAAATCATTGAGTAAATAATTTAGCCATTTGTAAGCAGACACTAATTTATTTTTTATGACATTGTGTGTGAACTGATTTGTTAGTTTACAAATAATTTAGTGAAATGTACGAGAGAACTATTCTAACTAAGTGAATACGTAATTGCTTACTTGCTGACGCATTTCAAAACATTCATTCCTTTTATGAAGCTACCCCCTAATTGTATGTGCTATCTTAAAGTGTTTGTTGTTTTGTAGGATATTTGGCACTGGAGTTTTTTTTTGAATGTGGAAGCTATTTTGTGTCTGTTTTTGTTGTGGTAGGTGAGAGATATGTATTTGTTGTTTTTTGTGTGGTTTGTCTGAGTGGCTGTTTGATGTTGTTTATGTTTGATTTTCCTGAGTATGTTTCCTAAAGACATTCAAAAAACTCCAGTACCAAATATCCTACAAAACAACAAACACTTTAAAACAGCACATACAACCTTTTCAAAAAGAAACTGACAAATACAAATTCTCAGGTATTTACAAATTAACTTGTAACGATTGTCCCACCTATTACATCGGCCCAACCGGCAGGTCATTCTATACACGCTTTGAAGAACACATTACCCAAAAAAACCAAACAAACCCCAAATCCAGCTACGCAAAACACCTAAAAGACATGCAACACACACACACACACACACACACACGCGGACATACATACTAATTTAAATGTTCTACACACATTAAAACAAAGTAAAAAACTGACAACAGCCTTAGAAAAATACGAAATATACAAACACTATGCAACAGATAAAGAAAACATATTAAATGATCACACACATTTTGAAGCCAACAGTCTTTTCCATTATATGACATACAACCAAAATAATCCACTTCATTCCACAGTCATAAATCCATCCCGTAGAGCCTTTATACCTAACCGCCAGTAGAGAGTTAGCTTCGTAGAAGAAACGAATGTTTTGAAATGTGTCAGCAAGTAAGCAATTACGTATTCACTTAGTTAAGTATTTCTTAAATTTAGGTTTAATAAAGTAAATTTTGTAAATTGCTGAAAGCAGATAAATCTACCGAAATTTGTTAATATGAACCTAATTATTATTATGATTGTAGGTATTTAATTCCGTTCTTATGTATAATGTACTGGATAAATTAAGTGAGACATTTAATGAGAAAGAAGTTGAGCTTATTCTTCTAGTGTTGCGTAATGTAGGATTTAGTCTACGCAAAGATGATCCACTTGCTCTAAAAGATCTTATATTACGATTACAGAAAAAAGCAAATGAATCTAGTGAACTACGCAATAAGTAAGTATTGTTTTTGTAAGAGGTTTACTTGTTTTGGGACATAGTAATATTGTGTTAATTATGATAAGTAGTACACAAAATCCAAGTGGTAAAATACAAATTTATAATGAAACATACATTGGTAAATATTAAAGGAGTTTTATAATAAAATTTGCACTGGTAAATATTAAAAGGGTTTACTCACTAAACACTAGTTTATTAATACTTACAGACTAGTTTCAACGACAGTGTCCTCTTTATCAGTGATCAGCTAGTATGTAGACAATTTTGAGTCAACTCTTTTAAAATTTAACGATGTTGAGGATTTTGTCACTCGGTAAGCTCTAGTCAAGTTATATATATATATATATATATATATATATATATATATATATATATATATATATATATATATAGGTTAGTTTTGGTTGGTAAAGATTATTTAGATTTTTTGGACTAGGAGACTGACAGACTTACCTTGGTAAGAGTCCACTCTGTAGTCTTGAAAGAAACACATAAAAGCACTTAAACAATGATATATTTCAACCACACAGTGGTCTTTGTCAATCAAAGAGAAAACACAAAAAGAAATATGAGAGAATGAAATAAAATAAAATAATAATGATTAACAAAGACCACTGTGTGGTTGAAATATATCATTGTTTAAGTGCTTTTATGTGTTTCTATTTCAAGACTTCAGAGTGGACTCTTACCAAGGTAAGTCTGTCAGTCTCCTAGTCCAAAAAATCTATATATATACATATATTAGGACTATGTATTCTTGTGAATATATGAAAAAATAAGAGCAGATACAAATACAAGAATATTCATTCTTTACATACATACTTGTATGTATGACATTCTTTGTGATTCCTGATGATGTTGGTACTGTTTGCCAACGAAAAGCTTTGAAATGTATGATTGAATAAATTGTTCTTGTATTTGTATCTTCTCTGATTTTTCCATATATATATATATATATATATATATATATATATATATATATATATATATATATATATATAGATTTTTTGGACTAGGAGACTGACAGACTTACCTTGGTAAGATTCCACACTGTAGTCTTGAAAAAGAAACACATAAAAGCACTTAAACAATGATATATTTCAACCACACAGTGGTCTTTGTTAATCGAAGAGAAAACACAAAAAGAAATATGAGAGAATGAAATAAAATAAATATTTATTCATTCTCTTTATATTAAAGATCTTTATCTTCTCTTATAAGAGAAAGATCTTAAAGATCATTCTCTTTATATAAGATATTTATTTTATTTCATTCTCTCATATTTCTTTTTGTGTTTTCTCTTCGATTGACAAAGACCACTGTGTGGTTGAAATATATCATTGTTTAAGTGCTTTTATGTGTTTCTTTTTCAAGACTACAATGTGGACTATTACCAAGGTAAGTCTGTCAGTCTCCTAGTCCAAAAAATCTAAATAATCTTTACCAACCAAAACTAACCTAAATATATATATATATACGTTTTTTGAAAAAATTATTTATTTATTTATCTACTTCAATATTGTCCCCATCAAAGTAGTACCCACTAGATATTATGCACTTATGCCAGCGCTTTTTCCAATTATCAAAACACTTCTGGAACTCGATCCTTAGGATTGCTTTGAGCTCTTTCAGCGATGCACTTTTAATGTCATCTATGCTTGTGAAACGACGACCCTTTAAGGTTTTTTTTATTTTTGGACAAAAGGAAAAAGTCACAACGGGCCATGTCTGGCGAATATGGAGGTTGGGGCATCATTACAGTGTTATTTTTCGCCAAAAAACACAAACCAGCAACGATGTGTGAGCCGGTGCATTATTGTGATGCAAGAGCTATGAATTGTTTTGCTCCAAATCCGGACGTTTTCTTCGCATTGTTTCACGCAAACAGCGTTGAACTTGTAGATAGTACACTTTATTGATCGTTTGACCTTGTGGCAAGAATTCATGATGCACTATGCCATTAAAATCAAAGCCTTGCCAAGCCTTTTTTGGTCTTGGAGAGCCAATGCTTCCACTGGGACGATTGAGCCTTCGTTTCGTCATCATATCCATAAACCCATGTTTCGTCGCCTGTTATAATGCGTTTCAGTAATTCTGCATTGTCGCTGACTTCATTTAGTGATTCATGAGCAACTTCCATTCGCCGCGGTTTTTGTTCAAAATTCAACAATTTTTGGACAAATTTTGCTGCCACGTGTTTCATAAATGTTCGCAAAAATGTCATGGCATGTGCCAATCGATATGGCAACATCATCAGTGAATTCTCTGATTGTGATTCGGCGATCATTCATAACCATTGCTTCCACTTTTTCCATGTTTTCATCAGTTGTTGATGTGCTGGGGCGTTCGTCATTGTCAACGTCTTCGCGGCCATCTTGGAAATGCTTATACCACTCGTAAATACTTGTTTTTTTCTTAGCAGACTCACCATAGGCCTTTGTTAACATTTTGCACACTTTGTTACACTTTATTTCATTTTTTACGCAAATCTTAATACAAATTCTTTGATCCATTTTTTTTTAACAATCAAAAATCGCTGAGCTGATGAAAACGTCTAACCTTAGCGGCTGTCACAGATGAAGTAAACAATGAATACAGCTGAAAATTGTGTCATATTTTAGGGGAATGTATACCAACACAATCAAACAAAATTTTGACAATCATGTTTTCAATTCCTGTGGTATTTTATATGTGGTCGAAGTGTTATAAATCTTCAAATGTTTTACCAAAAGTCCACCATAACGTCGGTCCGAATATCTGTCCTTGGAGATATTTTCGCAGTTATTTATCAGTGGCTACAGATCTTTTTAGTTTGTGCATTAAAAAAAGATGTCTGGATTTCAGAAGAATTACAAATTCCTATTTTGAAACAGCCAATTAGCATCTGTTTTAAAGAATATAAGGTCAAGCTAGGTTCCATGATTTATCATCACAGCTTGTTCTGACTCTCTTTTGACTTTTTAATTTGAAGTATTTTCTCGATGAGGTGTCCTTATATAACAAGAAATTTTCTTCTTGTTTCTGTAGAAAGTAACATCATCTATAAACACAAACTCGAGATTCTCATGTGCAGTAACTATCAGTGAGAGTTATGAAACAACATTAGCTGGAGCCTGGCATTAGCTGTTAGGCAAACATAGCTGCAGTGTTGTTGCCTAATACTGTAACAAACATTTTCTATTACAGTATGTATTTTTAATGAAGTTATAAATATGACTTTTAGCAGTTCTTTTGAATAAAGATTTTATCATATTACTTTTGAAATCATAATTTTCCTAGAAATAGTGATAACTATTTTAATTTTGTTATAGTTTTTAATTTTGGAAAAGAGAAAATTAGCTGTTTAAATTCCTTCTATTAGCTCACACTCTCCTGACATATATCTTGTACAAATTTCCAGTCGTTAATAAAATACGTTTTTATTCATTCAATCGAGTTTAAATACATTTTTTAACCTATATAATTGATATTAATATAGTTGTTTTCAAATATTTATTCAATTAATAAATTATAAAAATTTGTTGTCTTAGTCGGATTTGAACTCAGTATCTTCATCTCCAAGGTCAGGTGCTCTTGGCATTGAGCTAGAAGTATGTTTTTCCATTGCTAAAAGTCTGTTTTTCAAAGAAGCATATGAATTTTTTTTTGGCCCCTTCTGGTTCTCGTTGAAACTTCTATTGCACAACCAAAATTGTTGCCATGGTTACCACACAATATCATAAATGCTCAAGGATTAAAAATAAATGAAAAGAATAAAATAAACAAACTGGATTATCTGTATTGGACCTTGCTTCACAATCGAACAAGGGGAAAGCAAAGCGTAAAGAAACTTCAACACAATACAAGCAACAATAAAAAAGAAAACATATAAATAGTAACAATCAAAAATGATAGTCCAACACCATACACAGAAAGGAAAATGAAAAATTGCAAGGAAATTTACTTTGAATTTTGCCACTTAATATTGTTATTCTGACATGTGTATATATATTTTTATATTAGTTGTAGTTATAAAATAAAAAGAAACTAAAATACAGTTTTTCTTTGTTGACTTGAGTAGGAATTGACTTTAAAAAAAATTTTATATTGCTTGTTCCATTTCAGCACTCGAGTGAGATTCATGCTGGACATATTACTAGCCGTGAAAAACAACAATATGACCAAGATTCCACAGTACGATCCTAGTTACTCTGAACATTTAAAAAAACTAATTAAAACTATGATCCATAAAGGGAAATACATAACTGAACTGAAGATCACTTTAGATGACCTCCTCAATGGTATTTTACTATTTTACAATGCTTTCTCACATTAAATGGAAGAATTTATCATTAGAAGTTATATTTAAAACAATTAACATTTATATTTCATATTTTATTCTTTTTGAGACATGTTTACATGTATGATGTTTCACTTTACAGTAGAAGAACAAGGTCGTTGGTGGATTGTGGGTTCAGCATGGACAGGAAATAAAAATTTTACTTCTAATGCTCAAAATAGTCCAACAATAGTCAAAACAGATGAATATAGCAGTACTATACTAGAGTTGGCTCGTAAACAGAGGATGAATACGGATACAAGAAGGAATATCTTCTGCATCTTGATGTCCGCTGAAGTAGGTTTTGATATGTACTCAGTTACAATTGATATATACAGATTTAAATTAAGATAATGGATGTAGTTTCATCGTTATAAAAGAAATATGTTTGTGAAATTCTTTTATGAATTTGTTGGTATTTTGTAGTGACACAATATTGATTAAATACTAGGTAATGTAGCATTTTTCATAAAATTAGGCAAAGACGTAACTTTTTTATGTGTAATAAGATCTTTCAGAAACAATTTGACCTGTATAAATATAAAAAATACATTAAAACAGTTGGCAGCATTACCACAGCCTAATTGATTCTTGTGGAGATGCAATAATATATTTAAGAATGAATCAGACTCCTTTTGTCAACAAGTTAAAAATTTGTCAGTCAAAAATAACAGACTTTATTAAAAATAAACCTATAAGTTAAGTTAATATTTTAAATAAGAAATTTTTTTTCATTATAGTTTTATGTTTTTTTTAATTATTCTGTACTTTAATACAAAATAATAACAAGGTTTACTCCTAAACTACAAAACTACACTAATTACTGCCAATTAAACTAAAAAGTGCTGTTGAAGAATGTGTGTTTAGTTTATTTTCAAACAATCTACTCCAACAATATTAACGTCTATAAATTTTAAAAAGTAATAATGAAAATATTTAATGCATTGCAGTACTGATTATAACCGATAGCTTACGTTTTGTTATAACGGAATTTCAGTTTGACAAAATGTTGTTACAGCCCCAGTGATTTTATTACAGGATTTGACCTGTTTTTCGATTTTATTCTAGTAAGTTTTCATTCTAGGTTCACTTCTTTGTCTATCATTTAAAATAAATGTAAATTTTACTATCTTTAGATGTGTGTAATAGTGACATTATTGTTATATTTGATTTAAATATTTTGTTTAGGATTTCATGGATGCATTTGAAAAGCTGTTACGTTTAGGTTTAAAGGCAGGCCAGGAGCAAGAAATTATCCATGTTTTAATTCACTGCTTATTGCAAGAAAAGGGTTTCAATCCTTACTATGCACACCTGGCTAGTCAACTATGCTTAACTGACAGGAAACATCAGGTATAAGTTCTTTTTTGTACTTTAATGTTTATGTAAATGCTTTTAAAAATTTTTAAGAATTTGGTCATCATATTGTTTTAGGACGTTTTATGAATTGAATTAATGACATTATTAGTAAGCAATTTTTACTTTCCAGTATACTCATTATATTAATTTTGGTTTTAATGGTAAAAACCTTGGTGCTTTTATTATTTAATTCCTTCTATTAGCTCACACTTTCCTGATATATATCTTGTACAAATTTTCAGTCGTTAATAAAATTAGTTTTTATTTATCCAAAGTTCAAATACATTTTTTTATCCTATGGAAGAGGACAATTGATGTTAACACAGTTTTTTCACATATTTATTCAGTAATTAAATTATAAAAATTTGGGGGTGTTAGGTCAGATTGGTACTGAATGTTCCGATTGGTATCTTCATGTTTGAAGTCTAGCGCTTTGGCAATGTGCCAACTTTCCCATAGCTAGAAATCTACTTCTCAAAGATGTACATGAATTTTTCTTTTGTTCCCATCTAGTTGTAGAAACCTCGACTACACAACCTTAAATTGTTGTCATGGTTACCGCACAATATCGTAAATAATGCTCAGATTAAAAATGAATGAAAATAATAAAATAAACAAACTGGATGAACAGTATTGAACCTTTCTTCACAAATGGACAATACGAAAGGAGAGTGAAAAGAAATTACAACATAATGCAAACGACAAAAGAAAAAGAAAGCATATAAATAGTAACAAACAAAAACAATAGCCCAACACCATACATAAATTTATCTTCTATTTGGCACTTAATATTGTTATTCTTACATATTGTTATCTGTTATATACATATTTATATTAACTATAATTATAAAATAAAAATAAATGAAGATAACATTTTTCTTTGTTGATTTAAGTTGGAATTGACTTTTTTTTTAAATACTTGTATTTACTTTTTTCTACTAAAAACTCATTTCTTTACAAGTTTAATCAGAAACACTCAGATCCTCAGGAAAAGGAAATTTGTCTAACATAACACTAATGAAGCCTTCCCTACCATTACCTTATAACATTGGGAATATACCTATGCTTAATTTTATGTGTTATTTAATATTATTGTAAAATTAATTTCTCTTTTATGTTAGTATCTTTAATTTTCAAGTAGTAATTTACAATATTGTAACTCATTATTTCTTAACATACTGCCATTGCTGTCCTTACTTTCTCCTCTTATATGCTCCAAATGGAATCTTAGAGGACTAATTCACACAATTTTTGTTGTGGGGTTTTCTTAGAAAAGAGTATAACATTTTAACCATGGACTGTGTGTAGGATTAATCACATATAAGTAGAATTAACTTGCTAAATTAATGCCCTACAGAGATCTTTCTGGTTTTCTGTTGGGATTGTGACGATTTTAAATACTGACAGAGTGTCTTGCTGTATTAGGTAACAACACATACTAGACAACGTATATCAATGCAAACTGTATAGTCTTTTATTTTAAAAAAATGGATTAAGTATATAAAATTTCTTACAATGATAATATTGACAGAACCCCAATACCACAAAAATAATAAAAAATAACAAATAAAACAAGTTACTTAAGATTAAACCCTTATGTACATTTCGTTGACCATGTTATCATCATCAGAAGGTCTTATTACAAAATACAATCTAGCACACAAGAAGTTAAAAACTAAAATGATCTTCTTCATTCATTCTTCATCATTCTAGTTTGTAACTTCTTGTGTGCCTGATTGTATTTTGTAATAAGACCCTCTGATGATGATAACATGGTCATCGAAATGTACATAAGGGTTCATCTTAAGTAACTTGTTTTATTTGTTATTTTTGATTATTTTTGTGGTATTGGGGTTCTTTCAATATTTTCATTGTAATATATTGTACCACTGTGCTCTTGATATTGTGTATATAAAATTTATTTATTAATAATAAAAATGATAATTTAATTTTATAAATAAGGATAGAAGTCTACTTTAGCTTTTCTTGAGAGAAGAAAACAACATAATATGTATACTGTATAAATAACATACTTTATGATTGGGTAATCAAATTACATTCAAAGTATAAAATAATATGTTTATATTTGATTACCATAAAATAATGAAATTTATTTAATATAATTGAGTTTAAACTAGCAAAATTCAAAAATGAAAATAACAGTTTAAAATTAGTCTCACTTTTAATCAGTTACCTTTTAAGTTGATTTGTTATTTATTTATTTAGATGTTCTTTTTATAAATGTTTTGTCCAAAGAATTTTTCTTCATAAATAACTGAAAGATAGAATTTTGTGTAACTAAATTAACTTAAAAAGTTAAAAATTTGTGCAGATAAGTTATTACCAGAAACCTAGTCATTGCTTGAAAAGTTACTCAAATAAAAAACAATAACTTATATTAACAGCTTGAATTTTGAAAGGCTGTTTTCAATAGTATCAAAGAGTATGTATGATTTGTATTGGGTTTATTTGTTTAATATGTTTGAAATTTGTGTTTTTGTGTGTCTGTAAATTTCATATTGTTCTAGTGTGTTGAGATGATTGTTGATGTGTAGGATTTCTAGGTTATGGTAAATGTCTGTGTATTTGTGTCCTGTTTTTTTTATGTGATTGTAAAATGCTGAGTTGGTGTTCTATTTGTATTACTCGACTCTTTGTTTAAAGCTGCAACCTGTTTGTCCGATATAGAATTTGTTACATTTGTCACAGTTAAGTTTGTATATGCCTGGTGCTTGTAGTTTATCTTTACATCTCAACACACTAGAACAATATGAAATTTACAGACACAGAAAAACACAAAGTACAAACATATTAAACGAACAAACACAATACAAATCACACATACTCTTTGATACTATCGAAAACCTGCCTTTAAAACCGTCACCGCTTGTCCCGACATATCCAAGCAGAAGACACTGATGAGGATCGCCACATAGTGATCGAAAACGTTCTGTCTCAGTAAGTTTTACCAAATTTACAAAATCTAAAGTTCGGATAGTCATAAACTATTGTTGAAGTGTTTAATTATATTAACAGATTGTTTAAACCATTAATCTGCAGCAGATCAAATACGATTTCTAAAAGTAGGAAGAATTAAAAATACTTGGCTGCTTTGAATATTTCAGTATCCATACCTTTTAGTTGAGTTTTTTTTAGTTTAACTAGAATCCCACTTTTAAGAAGTAGTTAATATTAAAGCTGTATTTATTTGGGGGTAGTTGAGTTGTGGTTTAATCTTTAAGTTGGAAAATTTATTTTTAAAAAAAACAACTTTAGCAATTAGACTAATATTTTTTGTTACTTGTTTCATGTTGCTCTATAGTGATTAACTTGTAGACTATTCAGTTATTTTCATTTTCACAAACTAAATCATGATCACAATTGTTTTTTAATTACGGTGTACAGTTCTAATTAATGGTCTAAATTCTACTGTTTCTCCAGTCATAATATCTTTTTCATTTTACTTATGTTGGTGCTACTCAATCGCTTTTGCAATAGTTGCCTTGATCCCCGGTTTTTCTTGTTAGTTTACGGTGGTTTGAAAAGTGTAATTTCCGATACACAAGCTAGAATTATCCTCCACAATGTTCTTATCTAGCAAATGAGGAATTGTGTCTTGATAAACAGGCTCAACTACTTTAGAGGTAATGTTAAAAATTAAATATTGTTCAGTTTTAAAAATAAATATTCATCGTGAGTAATCATTGGCTTATGAACAAACAGGGTCGATTTAACCAATATTATCAAGGAAGATTATTTCCCAAGTTATGGAAATATTTTGAAATAAGCTTGAACTATTTTAGCTGGTAAATAAACTGTCCAATTATAACAATAATTATCTTTGACCTGTCACCTGGCTGTAGTAATCTCAGATTAAATTAACAAATTCTAATAAAAAATAATATATTTTAAATAATTGTCTATAGTTTTTTATGTATAAAAGTAGTTTCAGACAGTAAGACTTTGGTTCAAACTTTCACGACTTCATAACCCTCGATTCAATAGCAATTTTTATAAATGTCTGTGAGGAATATTTTCTCTTTAAAATTAATAAAATTTTATTTAAAGTATGATAAATTGTCAAATCTTTTTAAAAATTCTGCTAATTTTAAAATAATAATTCTTATATGTAGGGCAAAATTGTGCTGCAACTATCTTTGTAATTTTTCCTGCATTTTCAAAACAAACTAATACATTTCAATATTAGTATTATATATAGTATATCAAGATTAGATGAAAATAACAAAAGTGACAGAATTTGTAGTTTTTAGTATTATCAGAATGTAAAAATTATTTTCAGATCATAGTTTTTACCACTTAGACCAGCGGTTCTCAACCTGGGGGACGCGCCCCCCTGGGGGGGCATAGAAGAATTCCAGGGGAGGCGTCAACAAATTTAAAAAAAAATTGAATTTGATGTTGGACACAAACACACAATCATTGAAATTTCTTTATAGCTTAATAGAGCTATAAAGCTCTATTTCTTTACTCAACGAACTTTTCTTCCTTTCCAAAATCTCGCCGATGATACCCAAAGTCTTCCAAAAGACCTAGTAAATGAAATGAAGGACCTAATATCTGAGCATTTGTTGTCTCTGAAGAACAAAATCTGAGCCTATTTCCCAGATATAAGCTCGGAAAACTGGGAATTCAAGTTAACAAGAGACCCCTTTCAAATCAACATTGATATACCTCCTGATCACATTCAAAAACAAACAATTGACTTGCAATGTGATTCCAAAGCTAAATTGGATTTCCCAAACATGAATCTCGAAGATTTCTGGCTACTATATCTTCCTGTTTACCCAGAAGTAGCAATTGAGGCAGTCAAGTTGCTTGTACAATTTTCATCAACTTATCTATGCGAGACAGGATTTTCAGCCCTGGCTAATATAAAATCTCGATATCGAGCCAGACTAGATGTGGAAAGTAACCTGCGGTGTTCTTTGTCAAAATTTCATCCAAACATACAAAAAATAGTTAACGAGAAACAGTGTCAGCCCTCACACTAGCACTACAAAAGTAGCGAACATTTTTCTGGTTATTACTTAAACATAATGTAAGTAAATTTATCATATATAAGTCTAAATTAACTTAATCCGTGAAGGGGGCGTGACCTCACACCAAAGTGTGAAGGGGGGCTCAGAGCCTAAAAGGTTGAGAACCCCCGACTTAGACTCTTGTGACGGATTTGGTCTAACTGGCAACAAAATTGTATTTTTAACAAACATTTGAATAAATTTTAAGTAAAAATCAATCAGAATGAGTTATATATTTTTGATTAATCATTTAAAAATTTTATTGTAAACGGTTTGTCTCTTTATGAGGACTTGTGCAGAACAGAACATCTCTGATTTTATTAGATTTTACCTGTTAGTTTTTGTTGTTTATGTTGTGAGATTAAAACATAATAAAACTTTTTGTTTCAGCTGACTATACAGTACAATGTGTGGGATAGACTGAAAGAACTTTCTAACTTAGGTTCTTCTCAGATTACCAATTTAGCTAAGTTTCTTGCACATTTGTTCTTGGAGAAATCTCTTCCCATATCAGTTCTCAAAGTAAGTACTAGGTGTACATTTTGTTTTAATAGTTTTTAATTTTATTATATTGGCTCAGTATTTACATTGGTGAGATTTGGAATTAATAAATATAGAATATTATATTAGAATAAAGTAATGAAGATGTAGGTTAAAGGCATGGTTTTGATATTTAAAAAAAAAATAAAAATAACTTAATTTATTTTGAAGATAAAATAATTATATAAATAGGAAGATACTTTTAGTTATTAAGAATTAAAATTATATCGCTCAGAAATCCTTTTTACTGGTTATACTTTGTTCAAATATATAGGTGGTTTAAAAATTAACCAATTGTAGAAATTATTAAAGAGGCTGTGTCATTGTATTAAGACAATTGAGTCTTAGAACATTAAAGCTGTTTCAAATTAAAATGATAGAATCAATTTACTTTAACTAAGATTATTAGATATGGATGTAGAATATGGAAAATTAGGTTTATGGTTAAACAATAAATCACATAGGATCTATGAAATTCTGGAAACCTGTAAACAAGGAAATTCAAATTCTGTAGTGATATTTTTCTTTGAAATGCCCAAAGTTTTAGCTTGTTACTTTTGACTGCTATTTTATGTTGTGGAAACGTTTCATGTGTCAGGAACATACTTAATGTTCAATACAAATCCTACATATATTGTGTTCTCATAATTTTAAGAAAGGACTCTATATCTAATAATTGATAAAAATAGATGTAAATAAAAAGATATTATTTTATCGCCTACCTAAGCAAGTACAGTAGAGTCTCGACATTCCGAGTCCCGAAATTTCAAGCCTATTTCTATTTGAGCCCATTTTATCATTTTGAAAAAAAAATTAAGAATCTGCCTTCCAAGAAATGTTTATATCAATATGGTATTCAAAGGAAATTCAGTCGGGCTTCCAAGAAATGTTCATTTAAAGTTCTATAAACCTATTTAGTGCATTTTTAATTATCTATAGTGTTAGGGTTCATTAAAACTCCTAATTTTTCTAATGCACTGGAACATATTTCCATGTAATCCGAATTTTCGGTAATTTGAGGGGGTTTCAATTCCATCTACCTCGAATTATCAAGAAATTCAAATTCTGTAGTGATATTTTTCTTTAAAATGCCCAAAGTTTTAGTTTGTTACTTTTGACTGCTATTTTATGTTGTGGAAACGTTTTATGTGTCAGGAACATACTTAATGTTCAATACAAATCCTACATATATTGTGTTCTCATAATTCTAAGGAAGGACTCTATATCTAATAATTGATAAAAATAGATGTAAATAAAAAGATATTATTTTATCGCCTACCTAAGCAAGTACAGTAGAGTATCGACATTCCGAGTCCCGAAATTTCAAGCCTATTTCTATTTGAGCCCATTTTATCATTTTGAAAAAAAAATTAAGAATCTGCCTTCCAAGAAATGTTTATATCAATACGGTATACAAAGAAAATTCAGTCGGGCTTCCAAGAAATGTTCATTTAAAGTTCTATAAACCTATTTAGTGCATTTTTAATTACCTATAGTGTTAGGGTTCATTAAAACTCCTAATTTTTCTAATGTACTGGAACATATTTCCATGTAATCCGAATTTTCGGTAATTTGAGGGGGTTTCAATTCCATCTACCTCGAATTATCAAGAAATTCAAATTCTGTAGTGATATTTTTCTTTAAAATGCCCAAAGTTTTAGTTTGTTACTTTTGACTGCTATTTTATGTTGTGGAAACGTTTTATGTGTCAGGAACATACTTAATGTTCAATACAAATCCTACATATATTGTGTTCTCATAATTCTAAGGAAGGACTCTATATCTAATAATTGATAAAAATAGATGTAAATAAAAAGATATTATTTTATCGCCTACCTAAGCAAGTACAGTAGAGTCTCGACATTCCGAGTCCCGAAATTTCAAGCCTATTTCTATTTGAGCCCATTTTATCATTTAAAAAAAAAAAATTAAGAATCTGCCTTCCAAGAAATGTTTATATCAATACGGTATACAAAGAAAATGCAGTCAGGCTTTCAAGAAATGTTCATATAAAGTTCTATAAACCTATTTAGTGCATTTTTAATTACCTATAGTGTTAGGGTTCATTAAAACTCCTATTTTTCTAATGCACTGGAACATATTTCCATGTAATCCGAGTTTTCGGTAATTTGAGGGGGTTTCAATTCCATCTACCTCGAATTATCAAGAAATTCAAATTCTGTAGTGATATTTTTCTTTAAAATGCCCAAAGTTTTAGTTTGTTACTTTTGACTGCTATTTTATGTTGTGGAAACGTTTTATGTGTCAGGAACATACTTAATGTTCAATACAAATCCTACATATATTGTGTTCTCATAATTCTAAGAAAGGACTCTATATCTAATAATTGATAAAAATAGATGTAAATAAAAAGATATTATTTTATCGCCTACCTAAGCAAGTACAGTAGAGTCTCGACATTCCGAGTCCCGAAATTTCAAGCCTATTTCTATTTGAGCCCATTTTATCATTTTGAAAAAAAAATTAAGAATCTGCCTTCCAAGAAATGTTTATATCAATACGGTATTCAAAGGAAATTCAGTCGGGCTTCCAAGAAATGTTCATATAAAGTTCTATAAACCTATTTAGTGCATTTTTAATTATCTATAGTGTTAGGGTTCATTAAAACTCCTAATTTTTCTAATGCACTGGAACATATTTCCATGTAATCCGAATTTTCGGTAATTTGAGGGGGTTTCAATTCCATCTACCTCGAATTATCAAGAAATTCAAATTCTGTAGTGATATTTTTCTTTAAAATGCCCAAAGTTTTAGTTTGTTACTTTTGACTGCTATTTTATGTTGTGGAAACGTTTTATGTGTCAGGAACATACTTAATGTTCAATACAAATCCTACATATATTGTGTTCTCATAATTCTAAGGAAGGACTCTATATCTAATAATTGATAAAAATAGATGTAAATAAAAAGATATTATTTTATCGCCTACCTAAGCAAGTACAGTAGAGTATCGACATTCCGAGTCCCGAAATTTCAAGCCTATTTCTATTTGAGCCCATTTTATCATTTTGAAAAAAAAATTAAGAATCTGCCTTCCAAGAAATGTTTATATCAATACGGTATACAAAGAAAATTCAGTCGGGCTTCCAAGAAATGTTCATTTAAAGTTCTATAAACCTATTTAGTGCATTTTTAATTACCTATAGTGTTAGGGTTCATTAAAACTCCTATTTTTCTAATGCACTGGAACATATTTCCATGTAATCCGAATTTTCGGTAATTTGAGGGGGTTTCAATTCCATCTACCTCGAATTATCAAGAAATTCAAATTCTGTAGTGATATTGTTCTTTAAAATGCCCAAAGTTTTAGTTTGTTACTTTTGACTGCTATTTTATGTTGTGGAAACGTTTTATGTGTCAGGAACTTACTTAATGTTCAATACAAATCCTACATATATTGTGTTCTCATAATTCTAAGAAAGGACTCTATATCTAATAATTGATAAAAATAGATGTAAATAAAAAGATATTATTTTATCGCCTACCTAAGCAAGTACAGTAGAGTCTCGACATTCCGAGTCCCGAAATTTCAAGCCTAAGCCCATTTTATCATTTTGAAAAAAAAATTAAGAATCTGCCTTCCAAGAAATGTTTATATCAATATGGTATACAAAGAAAATGCAGTCAGGCTTTCAAGAAATGTTCATATAAAGTTCTATAAACCTATTTAGTGCATTTTTAATTACCTATAGTGTTAGGGTTCATTAAAACTCCTATTTTTCTAATGCACTGGAACATATTTCCATGTAATCCAAGTTTTCGGTAATTTGAGGGGGTTTCAGTTCCATCTACCTCGAATTATCAAGACTCTACTGTAATTGAAATTGAAGCAAATAATAATTGAAATTAGTAAGAAGAAAGCAATATACTTAACTAAAAAATGTGAGAAAAAAATTTGTTTACTACTATGGCTAGATATTTTGACTAGCAGTCATAGTATTTGTTATTTTATTAATTATTTGTGGTTATTATTATTTATACTAACAATAGTCTAATTTTATACAAAAAACCACCATATATCACACAAAAAACATGTTAAAACAAGAAACTTTTTTTAGATTATTATCATTTACTCATTACAATCGTTTACGTAATTTGACAATGTGAGACATTTTCAATTTCTTAAACTGAGTTCAGTTTTTGTATTAAACGATCAGCCTTTCAAAACTTATCACATCCATATTCTTCGAGGGTTTTATAGTCATGTTAAACTATGTAACTATGCATTGTAAAATTCAAAAGGGTAATATTCTTTCTTTAATTCTGTCCCTATATATATTCTTAATTTTATCTTTTTCCTTCACAGTCTACTTAACTTAAATTGTGGTTTTTTACTGTTTAAAACATTCAATCTGTCAGTATGTTTGGCTTTGTAACTGCCGGACATTTCTTCGAATTTAAATGACTCTTCAATACAACTGTCATTTTATTAGTTGTGTTATACTTTTTGTCCAGGTCGTGCAGTTCTCAGACATGGATAAAGCCTGTGTTAAACTAATGCGTCAGATTCTGCTCACCACTCTGCTCTACAACTGTGAAGAAACAATGACTGAAGTATTCACTAGAGTGTCCAAACCTGCAAAACTGCATATGTTTAGAGAAAGTCTACGCTTGTTTCTACATCACTTTGTGCTGAAAAATGTTAAAAATGAATCTGACGAAACTATTAAACTAACGCAACGGGTTAAGTTGGCTGAAAGCGCTCTGACAAGTGTTGACACTAGTAAATTGATCTTTTGATGTAATTGATCGTAAGTAATTGACTCTTTTATTTTGTATAATAATGGATTACTTATCTGAGATGTGTTTCTGTTTTGTATTTATAAAATATCTGTCCACTTCATTTGTACTTTCAGCAGTTTATATTGCATTTTTGTATTAGGTATGGTATTTAGTTCATATAACAATAATTAGTCACACATTTTCTTTTTTCAAAGTTTCATGGAATGTCATTTTTATTTTCTATAGTTTTAAAATTACATTATAATTTTTCATTTGACACTGTTATGTAAAAGTTTGTTTAAATAGGGTGTAGTAATTTTTATTAGATAATACAACTCCTGGTATTCAAACATCAGAAGGACATTGGTTTTTCAGTTTAGAAAATAAGAACTCATTTTGTTTGAGTTTCCATTAGATAACTTCTATAAATCCTACGAGAAATGGCCTAAAAATAGCCTTCACTCACAAGCAGTTTTCGTTGTTAGTTACTTCAGTATAAATCTTATGATCATGATTTTTAAATGTATATAGATTAAACATTTTTATTAGGTACTCTTTTATTTCTAATATATTTACAAATTATGAGATCTTCTAAACTATACAATTAGAACAGTAATTTAATATTTGTGATATGACTTTGTTTAATGGTACACTGACATAAAATATCTTACAAATATAAAATCTTAAACGGAAATTATTATATTTTGTTCACTATACAGGGTTATCATAAAAGAATGGTGCGGTTTCAAACACGGCTTAAAGAAAAACCGAATTACTTACAGTTAATGTTGTTTATTCATCTAATTTGTTGTCTCAAACAGTTTTTTTACATAATTAATAAATTTCAATATGTGCACCCTTGTCGCTCGACAAATGTCCAAAAGATACTCAACTTTTCTATAAACGTTTGTTAACATTTCTTCAGTTATGGTTGTCATTGCTTTATTAATCCGGTTTTTTAAGTGGTTCAGGTCGTGAATTTTTCATGAATATAATGCTTTTGATGTACCCCACAAGAAAAAATTACAAGGTATCAGGTCTGGACTCCTTGGAAGCCACAGCATAGGTCTTTACCGGCCTATCCATCGATCTCCAAATTTTTCTTTCAGTGACGACGCTTTTTGTGTTAAAGATGCCTTCCAGATTCACATTGGAATTCACGTTGAACTAAAATTATGGATTTTAATTCAGCCATCAATAAAACACATTGCTTTATCTTTATCCGAGAACATAGTAACTCACTAAACTCACCGCAATAACAATACAAGAACTGATGTTGAGGTTAGAACAGCTGATAAACAAACTTTTGGGTTGGAGGCTTTCAGATATACCAATATAACATCTAGAAATTTCCCTACAATTCTCCTACGAATTACCGAAACCGCACCATTTTTTATGATAACCCTGTATTATATTTACTAAATGTCTTTAGATATTAGCCTAATCAGTTCTAAATTGCGTATAAAGAGCCTATCAAAACAACTAATTTTATATAAGTATAAGAAGTATTATAAAATTTTTTAAACAAAACATATGCAATTAATTATATATACATTTAATATAAGCTGCAGACGTATTATTTACATGCCTAGATTTGATCTAAGCTCAACTTAAGACTTGATCTAAACTTTTTTCTCTGTAGTTTAAAATTGGAATTTTCTGTTGTTCTCTTCTGAAAATTTATAGATTTTGGCTTTATTTTCAAAATTGTAAGGTGAAAATCCCATAAAGGTTGTTGCCAATTATGATCCCAACATTAAGAATATATTAATGTTTTTATCTAGATTTACTAATTATACATCTTTATACTTTTGGAAATATTCACTTTATTCGTGGTGTGAGTTAAGAATGTGGTACATCCAAATTTATATATCAAGAGGATATTTACTACTTTAAGAAAAATCTATATTTTTTAAAAACATAAAAGTGAAAATTCTCTATTTTATTTAATATTTCACAAAATCAGAAATTAAAACATTATTCTCGCTATATAAATCACGCACACACACACAAATATATATATATATACACACATACATACTTGCCATTAATTTGTACCTAATTAGATGGCAATTTATTTCTGTGATTTAAAAAAATTGTATTCATAATATTAGCTAGACTTAAAAAACTGAATTTATTTAATCATCTGAAAATTAGAAATTTTCTAATTTATGCTACTCTTGATCTTGATTGAAAAAACAATAAGACACCCAAACTGTATGTAAAATAAATCTTTAAAAGCAAAAATCAATACTTACACACTACTAAAATACAAATATTAATTATAAAATGTACTTATAAAAACAAAATATAATTTTTGGTAGCTTATTTCCACATTTTACATAGTAATATATTATTATTATTCAATTATATTTTGGTATTTCCAAATAATTCATTAAATCTATAAATTAATTGAAAAATAATTACATTACAAATTTGTCCTACTATTTATATCGAAATAATATATACATTTTCTTATTATAAACTAACTTAAAGTAATCACAGCCTTGCCTTCTACGTAGTTATATTCATGTTATTGTAAATCAAGTCAAAATATAGTAAAATTGAATTCTAGGTAATTTCCAACATTTTCAACTTTTCATGTACCATACGATTTTATTCCAGAGGCCACAAAATTATTAAGTATTGTATACTCCTGTTGCTGTTTTAAATACATTACTTATATATTTTAAAATATATTATTGGTGATTTTGAAAGAATTAGGGTCAACCTTTTGTTCACATCACCACCCAGCCCACGGATTGACAACCTTCGTGAACCTGTGGGCCACATTTTGACCTAGCATGAATCTGTGGGTCGTAATAGACTAATAGTATGTTTTACAAATTTTTATAAATTACTCTGTAATTATTATTAAATGCAGAGCAATTAATAATTATTATAGCAATCTATAACATACTTCATGCAAATTAGTGCAAGTACGTCTACAAATTACCGAATTCGAGACTTATTCACAAAATTTATTTTGTTGCTACACTATATCCTGAAGTAGCTGTAAAACTAATTATGGCAATTGACATTATTTACAATGGTGTTTTTAATATTGTTTTTCTTTCTAATGTCTTAAATTAGTCAAAATAATATTTTTGTTTATATAACATATTTTTTTTTATAGTTCTATTTACTGTGTTTTGAACTGATTAATTTGGGTTTGTTAAGGATGCCTTCCCACTTCTCCTGCATTGGTTATTTTTAACCCACACATGTTGTTTTAAACATATTTATAGTTCTGAAATATAAAATGTTCTATTGAAACTTTAAATTCTTCTTTAGTAATGCCACTTTAACCGCATGAGCATCACCCTCCAGAAGAGAAAACTTTTTCGAATGTAGACTTTCATAATGCCTTTTTAAACATGGACACGTTTTATTATTTTCAATTAAAAATAGTTAATTTTTTACAAATCAATAAAAACTCTGCACTCATCTTCTACTTTTTGTTTCTTAAATAAGTTTGAAAAAGACATAATTTTTTTACAAAATTAATAAATAATCACAAAATAAGAGGTTAATTACTGAACTAGCGATCACTTTAAGGGTAACTTCTAGAAAAGATGAAAAATAACAGTGTTACTAAAAGCCACCACTAACAGCTTGAGTATCAACTTAAGAATAATTCTTACTGTAAGTAATTATTGTGTAACTAAGTGTATACTTTTGAAACTACTTGCTGACACATTTTGAAACAATCATTTCATTTACAAAGCTGATATTCTACTGACTAAATGAAACGATGATTTTGAAACACATCAGCAAGTAAGTTCAAAAGTATTTATTGATAATGTCATATTTAAAATTTGTTTTAGTACAAAATATCAGCTCGCAAATTGCTTTAAAATATACCTTTAAACTTAAAACATAAGTATCCAAATGCTTTGTTCATTTTTAATGATTTAATTGTTAATAATTAAAAAGCTGCTTGAATTCATGAAAATGAATACAAATAAATACATTATTTTATAGCATGTAGAAAAATTGTCAGGTGATTGCTCTGAAGCCAGTAAAACTCAGGAAACAATATAAATAGGTATTAATAATTTTTTGGAAAGACTTGAATATTAGGCTAATTCCATTCTTGTACTCATTTTTATGAAATTATGTTTCTTTCTTGTATATGATTAAGGAATTACAAGAGTTTTTTCCTGTACTTAGTCAATAATAAATTAACCTTACTCGCAAGTTATTGAGTCTCTACCATATTTCTTTCTGTCTGGCGTAATTAATTTGAAAGTTTTTGTCAGTTAGTAATATTGAAATATTATAGTTTCATTTCATAACTTTTACAGCTGTAAATATTGTATCACTTATTACTGATTACAAACTTGGACCTTTCTGGTGTCATTTTCGTTCTAATAGAGAATTGAATTGTTTCAATTCAGTTATTTATATAAAACAAATGAGATCTCTGTAACATATCTTATCCTACCACCTACACTCCTAGCTTTTTAAAACTTTGTAAAATCCAAGGGATGTAATGAGAAACCCGTGTGTAAACTCCAGGTCTGTTCTTCTTCGCACAGCCATCGCCCCATGACACCAGGCCTGTGAGGACAAAATATCCTGCAGGGAAATGTAATATGTTAATGAACAAAATAATTATATGATTAATAACCAATGAGATGCATTTATTCAGCCTTAAGTTCATATTAAAACTAGTATGGTAAATATAGTAAAAGTTAATTAACATTGTATTATATACTTATGAAATAAAAACTTACTATTGTGTTACCAAACCTAGTAGAAAATTCATACATGTATATATTTAATGATTCTTGATTACCATTTGAGATGGTACTTCTTAGTCCAGAACCAGTATAAGTAGACTGGCCTATGTAAATTTTTACCAAACCTTTTATGGCTTTTTGGGGAGTTATCTTATACCTTAATTTCCACCTTAAATAATCGCATTACAAAGAAAGACTTACGAATCATTCTTACCGTAATTAATTATTGTGTAACTAAATGAATACTTTTGAACTTACTTTCTGAAAAATTTTTAAACAATCGTTTCTTTATGAAGTAAATTACTGAGTAAATGAAATGATTGTTTCAAATCACTTCATCAAGTAAGTTCAAAAGTATTCTCTTAGATATGCAATAATTACTTATAGTTTGATCAGTGAATTCAAGATTATTACAAGGCACTTTAAATCTTACTAATCTCTAATCTAGCTGGACGTTGTGGAGGAAAAATCTAGACAGGGTTAAGCATCTCACTCCCATCAGCACTTGAAAACTGGCCTTGGGTGTTATCTGCCCATATAAATAAAATTGATTGAGTAACTTCCAAATAATTACCAGTTGATTGACTTATTGTGTTTGTATATAATACTGTGACTTATTTGTATTTTCAGTTCTAATGAATGTTATAAGAAATATAGGAGTTATTAGCTTACCTTTCCAAACTCTTGTACCATTCTGAATTGAGGTTACTTTGTTCACTTTAAGCTGGTATTTACCTCCGCTTTATTTAGAGGGTTCTATTTTTCTTGAAAAATATTCATTTTTTTACAGACTGTTTATGAGGGCAACACTTCATACTCAGAAACATTTAGATTTTTTTTTGTTCATTAATAATGTGGTTTGTGTTATGAAACCTGAAATTAACATATTGAGGACCACAACAAGTAGTGATTCTTTAAAGAACTGATTGCTTTTTTAAATTGACATTTTTTAACTAACTTTCTGCATCAGGATTGTTTGTTAAAATGGCTCATTTTATTTTATGCTTTTCTAGAAGGAGATTTTCAAAATAGTGCCAAGTATGTTGTTTTTATTGATTCTTTGGAGAACAGAATGTTAGTCCTTATCCACCTTGCTACTTGGGTATTAACACAGGGTACAAGTTTCAAATGAAAGGGTTTGCATCTTGCTAATGTGCCATACTAGCCAAGTTGTAACTAGTAGGTGGACTCAAATTAGCAACTGATAAAAGACTAGATCTTTTGTATATGTTTTGGGGAGAGTTGGTTAATATATGTTTAGTTGTGTACATGATCCCTTAGTTCTGCTAAATGACTAGAATCCTTGAAAAACGTTTCTAAAGAAATAATGGCAGGGAAATTCTAAAGAAATAATTGTTCACAGAAAGAATCGGGAAAACTTTAGGGCTTCTACTTCAGGTGAAAATAATAAAACAGGTTCACAAAAACATAGTTCTGAAACACTTTGTTAATGATTTACAGGTGGAAAAAGATTTTGCTTGGATTTCAGTTTCCCCATAACAATGAAACCATAGTAAAATTTGTAGGGTGTTATTTGTGCTGTAAAATGTAGTGGATTTTATGTAAAATAACCTGATAATTGAATAAAACAGTTCCCATACCTGTACCTATATTATTAAATTATCTGAAGAAATAATCGAACCTCAGTATAAAAAAACATTTTATATTCAAGTTTTAAGTACATTTCCTTTGTTAAATGATTGAAAACCATATCTAATTTCTAAACAAAATATGAAGAGAGTTTAATTCTGAAAAGATTGATGTAAAATAATAGCCCATAATAGCATGCACAAACTTTAAATAAGGTTTGTTTTTAAACAAAATGCGCTACACTCTGTTTCATGGTAAACCAGTGCAATACACAATTCCCCTTGTACATGTGCAGTCGGTCCATTTAGTATGCTCAATCCCACCCAGAGAAATTTCAGGCACCTGGGAAAACATGAGGCCCTTTATTATTTCCAAGATAGCCCTCTATACTTACAACCCTGTATTTTCCAATTTAAATAAATTGTCATTATTGATATAGCAACAAGGCATTAAAACCAACTAGGCCTACTGAATCTAATCTGTGTATGTTAGTTTTATTGAATAGAACATATCAATTAATGAGTACTTTGCCATTAAAAACTTAAACAATTGTACGTTGTATATTTTATACTTTATTGATATAGTACTTTTATCTCTTTTATGGATCTCGCCACATGAGTAATTATTTTTTTAGCCATTCATCCATCTTGCCACCCTCTCTGGGCGTGCCTTAGTTTACTGAATCAATTGATGTTCTTTTTGGGAACTATGATTCGAGTGGCGTTCAGTAAAAAACAAATGTGTTAAAAATTTGGCTGTAAATGTGTTTACTCATTTGTCTGTAAACACTGATACATTAAAGAAAAGGTTTTGATTTTTTCTTCGGTATATCAGTGTTTACAGAAGTAATTTTAACATGATTTTTTTTAAGCCAACCAAATCATTGTGTTCATAAAGAACATCAAGTGATTCAGTATATTTAATGTACCCCAGGCACAAGTAACCCAGGTAAATTACATATTCCCCAGGTTTATAATGAAACAAAGTATGAGGTATTTTTACAAAAATTGTGTATCTATTATCGGGGTATTTGCATAATTTTGTTTAGAGTTGAATATTCTTCAAGTTTTATGTAAAAATTGTACGTATTGTTAAACATTTAACAAAGTTAATGTACTTAAAACTTTAAGACGACATATATTTTGGGACTGTGTTTAACATATTTCGTCAGATATCGTACAATTATTGAGATTACAAGTCTGTGAACTGTTTTATTCAGTTTACATACAATCAACTAGATTTTACATATCAATTAACAACCCACAAATTTTAGTATGATTTAATTGTAACATAGAATCTGAAACCCAGGTGAAATCTTTTGCCAGCTGTAACTCATTAATGAAGCATTTCCTGGCCTATGTTTATATGAACTTTTGTCATTATTTTCACCTGAGGAATAAACCCTGAAAGTTTCCCCATTTCTTCATGAGACATCTTGTGTATAATTATCTTAGTTGATTCATCCAGGGTACATAACTTGTCTTTTAAAATACTGTAGCACTCCAATTATTCGAATCAATTGAGACAGAACCCAACTCGGATAAACAAAAATTAGGATACAACTATTCTTTGAGCTTAGCTTGTGAGGTTATGTTAAAACAAATAAAAGACATAGACAATACTCACAAATTAATCATTTATTGACTCATGGGCATTTCAATAACAAAGTTATCATCACAAGTGAGTGTTGCTACTACAAACTCTCACTAATAGTTGTAAGTTAGAGTTTGTAGTAGCAACACTCACTATGTTGATGACTTTGTCATTGAAACGAGTATGAATCAATAAATGATGAATGTATGAGTCTTGTGTATGTCTTTTATTAGTTTTAAAAACTAGGATATTTGGATTTCTTTTGAAGAAAGGGTCAATTTTAAGTAATTACTATATGTACATTGCAAATTAGTGAAAAAACTGTATTTGTTTATATTTTTTTAAATATTTATAATTTTTGTATAAGCTTCTGTACTAAGATTTTGGCTTATTCAGAAAGAATCAGACCAAAAATTGGTGTTCCCTTAGAAAGTGGTTGTAAAAACCACTTTAAAACGGCACCTTATAATTTTTTGTTTTTTTTTGTTATTTTCGTTGATTTCTTTGAAAAACATTAATCTTCATTTTCAAGCAATGGTTAAAAGTGTAGGTTGCTCGTTTTAATGTCCGAAATTGTTGTTTGTCCAATACCATACATCTCAGCCAACTGTTTACCCATAAAGCTTTTATCTGATTGATTTATTATTAGTTTATGTACTAACGTTAAGATAACTATTCTTTTAGTTGCCATGGTGAACAACAAAATGTACTCACAAACAAAATGACGGATGAGTGCAATTCAAAGACACACATACTGACTAATCAAAACAAATAGTGTCGCAGGGCCGGACACCTGGTGATGGACGATAGTCAACTATACAAAACTGCACTGAGATAGTGACTCAGCATCCAAATAATGTTTGCGCTTTGCCTACACTAGCCTCGCCAATAGCTTTGCTAGAGGAAAGGCTAATAGCACGTGTAGACGGATCATCATTTTGGATATTGCAATACATTTCTATCTTAATTTTTTCTGAAAATCTCAAAGCGATTCGGATAGTTGGAGTTTGGATAATCGGAGTTCTACTGTGCCTTTAAGTCAATTCTTCTATGTTACCTGATTTATTCATCAAACAAATTCATGCATGAGTGTATTTCTGCTTAATATTATAAACTAAACAAAAATTATATATTGTATAAAAAATTTAATTTTACAGAACATACCATTCACTTGACATGCTAGAGGTCCTCCAGAATCGCCACCACAAGCATCAACTCCACCTTCTTTAACTCCTGCACATATCATACTATCTAGGATGGATTGATCTCTACCACCATATACATCAGACCTTCTGCATGTTTGTAAGTCCCATAGAGGGACCGCTGCCACTTGCAAAGTGTCAGATAAACTTTCAAAATCTTCAGCTGTAACACATTAATTTTTTTTAAAATAATATGTTACCTATCAGTTGTTACATAAAAGTAGAAGGAAAACTTAGAAGCATCCAAACATCAATAACAAAATTAAGGTGTTTTGATGTGTATAGCCTTATTTGTTTTTTTTCTGACAAAATTATTATTTTTGAAAAGGAAAATGCTTTTTTTCTATAATGTAAGTACAGTAAGTAGAATCTCATTACAATGGATCCTATTAAACTGGATGTTACTTATAACGGAGATTGTTTTAAAAATAGAACATCTGTAAACGGGGGGGGGGGGGGGTCTGTACTGCCCACAATAGTATGACACATAAATGGCTGTAATTGACAGTGTATATTTACTTAACAATAGCCACAGTGAATGTGTTAGCTGACTTTTAATCGATATAAATAAAACTTCCACATGATTTAATCCATTTATTTCTTTTTGTTAAGCTTTCACAGTTTTTTCTTAGCATTTTAATCACTTCCAGACATCTTTTTGATTTGTGATGGACTTTCATTAAAAGAGACAACCCTCAGCCCCAAATTAGTTTGTTATAATGAGGTTCTACTGTACAGATGAAGTAAGAACCACTGTTAATCAGTTTTCCTCGGTAAAGCTTGTATACTCTCCTCGCAATACCTAATTAGTTCACATGCTTTATAATGCTAGACAAATTACCAGTTTTAAATTAAACTGTCTCTTTTATCCTTGTCGTAAATGTACAAACCTTGTTTTAAATTATCTACCTTGCATATGTTGCCAGAGGGTGAAAAATATAATTTTTTGTATTCTATAAAAATGGCAAATTTTCAGAGATTATTGTCCCTAAACGTGTAAAACAGTTGGTTTATAAAGTCGTGTTTTCTTTTATTATGTTAACAGCTTGACATCAGACAGATTTGAATTTACAGAAATTGTCATATTATAATATTTCTAAATATTTTTCAATTGTTGTAAAAAACTAACATCCTTCAAAATGTATTGTTTACATAAGATATTTTATTTGTCACAATTTCAATTCAGTAATAGAATACCTATATACCTATTGTAATATCATAGGATCACAATACCATAAATTTATATCGAACAAAATTCTGTAGTTGTTTTCTGTAGACATATTGTATTCCATGTAAGAAGTTTTCTTGTACTTATTCCAGTAACAACTATAGCCATTCACTCGGGCAAAACGTCATTTTTTTTAGTTTCAGAAATAGTCAAGCCCCTTGAGTGTGTTACCGAGATTTACTGTACATACATATGTGTGTTCAATTTTATGCTATAATGTTACCAGGGATTCAGATATGAAAACATTCTCTATGTTTCTAGGAGTCTACGCACAACATATAGTTAGAAATAGTTGTAGGATTTAGTAGGATGTATATATGTATATTAATGTTTTCAAGTTTAAGATCAGTTTTGAATAATTTTTCACGCTTCTAAACAATGTATTAAATGTTTTCCATTAATATAGAAATAATGTTATGAAACTGTTGATATCTTTTTAGATTTTAACAATTAATTTTAAAATGAAAATCTGCAAAGTCCTACTATATTTAAATTTGGAATATTTTGACTTTTTAAAACTATTTTTAACATTCCATTGATGAATTAAAATGAATATAAAATATTTTAAAATTGTATTGAAATGACCAGACCAGTCATAGTATAGGAAAAGGGAAGTGTCTTCCAAAACTGCAATTCTTATTTATTTGTTCCATTTAATTGGCTCTAAGCAGGAGACATATCGAGTTACATCGCTTCACTGTTATATCCAAATAATGTTATTGTTTTTTCCATGCAATAAAATGTTTTTAAAAAAATCTTCTAAGGTATTGATGACCAATGCAGCTGATTATTGTCAATGAATTTATTTTAGTTTAGAGTAAACATTTCTGATACATATAAATTCAGAATAGCATGAGTTTGCAAATGTCTAATTGTATGTCTTTGAATTTAAACAGTTTGTTTTATTGGTAACATCATTTGAGAAAATTAATAAATTGTTAGTTTTTTCAGCCTTTTCTTATGTTTTGAATTTGCTAGGTTTTACAAGTATTCATTCATGCCGCTATGTCTTGTGTCTAAAATCAATATTATTTAACTGTAATATTATGTAATAATCATATTTACTTGTTATTAACTTAAAATTTTGTATATTTGTAGATAATAGTATTAAATATTTATATTTATTTTAACACAAGCATACTTGTATATTTGTTAAATAAAATTATTTTTTTACTAGCTTCTTGAACCCCAATGTCTGTAGGGAAAAATCTCTTGAGATGTGAAAGAATAAGATTCTATATTAATTTTAATTTTCTAATTTTGTGTAGGCATTTATTTTTATTTAAAATTCAATTTGTTTATTTCTAATTTCAAGAAGAAAGGTTTACTTTTAAAGAAGTGCAAAGAATTTACTCCACTCTAATTCTATTAAACTTCTAATTTCTAAAAATTGGGCTCATTAGAATCAGCATTGGTGGGGTCTATTCGCTTTTTCATGTCAATATTATTAGGTTTAATTTAAAAGACTTGCATTTTGTTTTAAAGCAAACATGTTTAAAGTATAACAAAAATAATATCCTATAGTAAATATGTGTTGATATGCTGTCACTGAAATCCAGCTCCAAGTACATTAAGTGTAATGTACCCTAATCTTTTACTGTAGGCCTGTGAAACAAGGTCAATTAAATTTGTCTTATAGACTGTTGTGTTCGAAAATCAAATTAAAGACTAATACATACTTCCCTATTATGAAATATCAACCTATCTAAAAATCAATAAATTTAAACTTTACTACAGAGAAATTTGTAACGAGCAATTGTGCATACAAAATTGCTGTTGCAAATTCATGACTTGGATAAGATAATAAATTACAGATGCCAGAGGTATTTTGTTTAATGATTTTCCTAATTTAAAATAAGTTGAATAAAATTCAAGCAAAGTCGTTTACTCTTAATAAGACAAAATTAATTTCACATCCAGATTCATTAAGAAGAGTTCATTCGAGAATCTAAATGTTTTTTTGAGACTACTAACTAAATATTGTAACTAAAATACCAGTTTTATTTATGCTAGTGGAGTATTAGAATAAAACAAAATTGTGTACATTACTTTAAAATTTAGTTTAGTTTTTAACAAGATCATTTTGTAAATGGGAAACAAATTCACTTCCAAGTTCTCAAATATGTCCAGTTCATATCTGATGGCCTAATAATTCTTTGTTAATCATTTTATTGTTGCTATAGTTGCTATAGTTCATCTTTATTATTTCTGTGACATTCGAGTTAATTTGTTTGAAGTTTTATGATATTACTTCGTTGATAATGTTTTGGTCATTGGGGAATTTTTACAAACTAAGATTAGAAATGTTTAGTTGTGTATTTTAGTAAGTTGATAGTTTTATTAAAGTTCTTACATTTTTGTGCCCCCCATCCAGTAACTGTACACCAGTCTCCTACATCTGCTCTTCTATTCAGTGTATCAGGCAAACAGATTGGCTGTACATGACTGTTAAATTGTATTCCTCCATCAGATGTTTTCAGTTTGATTATTGCTATGTCATTGCTGTGTGGTCCCACTGAAACACAACAATTTTATAAATAATCTGAGATAAACCACATCTACGTTAAATTACAAAAAGTAGATAGTAAGTATATAAATCTTCCTCATTTGTGTTTTGAAATATATATAAAGATTTTTTGGACTAGGAGACTGACAGACTTACCTTGGTAAGAGTCCACACTGTAGTCTTGAAATAGAAACACATAAAAGCACTTAAACAATGATATATTTCAACCACACAGTGGTCTTTGTCAATCGAAGAGAAAACACAAAAAGAAATATGAGAGAATGAAATAAAATAATTGTAATCACCTTATTTATTTCATTCTCTCATATTTCTTTTTGTGTTTTCTCTTCGATTGACAAAGACCACTGTGTGGTTGAAATATATCATTGTTTAAGTGCTTTTATGTGTTTCTATTTCAAGACTACAGAGTGGACTCTTACCAAGGTAAGTCTGTCAATCTCCTAGTCCAAACAATCTAAATAATCTTTACCAACCAAAACTAACCTAGAAATATATATAAAGAAAGAAATGCTTAAACCAAATTACAAATACAATAATTAAGTTGTATTTAATTGAATAAAATAATTAAATTTTTAAGTTGGCTATATGAGGTTGGATAATACTTCTTCTAAATAATAAACAGCAATAAAAAAACTCACATATTACACTTTACTCAATAAAAACAGTTTGGACAACTAAGTCCCTTCTTGAATAATAACACAACTTCCATTGGTAAACCTTTGTAGCAGTGATCAGTAATGAGAGTGAATTAACCAAAATAACGTTTTGATTAAATAGAGTGTATGTTTTGATAATTTTTTGAATAATAAGTATATACTATATTTAAAAAATACTTAACTAAGTGAATACATAATTGCTTACTTGCTGACGCGTTTCAAAACATTTGTTCCTTTTACGAAGCTAACCCTCTACTGGCGGCATCGGTTAGGTACAAAGCCTGTAACGGAATGGATTCATGATTGTGGAATGGGGTGGGTTATTTTGGTTGTGTGTAATGTAGTGGAAAAGACTGTTGGCTTCAAAATGTTTGTGAATATTTCATATGTTTTCTTTATCTGTTGCGTAGTGTTTGTATTGCAAAAGGGTGATAGATTTGAAGTGTATGTGGTTGTTTAAAATATATTGTCATGTAATTTCAACCTGTATTTGTTGTTTATATATTTCAGATGAATCTGTTGTGGTTAATTTTTTTTATTGATTAGGATATGGTGAATGTTTAAATTAGTCTGGATGTTTGTATATGGTGTAAAATTTGACATGTACAAATGTCACAGTAAAAACTACATATTTTAAACAACGACACACACTTCTAATCTAACATCCTTTTCCAATACATAGTACACGATCCTACTATTCCATACCCTTCCGCAATCATGAATCGCACTTCTGTAACCTTGAGCAAATTGCTGCCAGTAGCAGGTTAGGCTTTGTCAATGAACAGTGGTTTCGAAACATGTCAACATAGTAATTTAACAGTTTTTATTTATGATTAAATAGTGAAATCAAAACTATTACAACAAAAAACTGTAACAATAATGGTGATTGGACACCTGTTAAGCCATTAGATTTGCAACAAAACAAGTCAAAGACATTTGGCATTAACTGCCCAAAACATAATTTGTTTTTATTTATAACTCTTTTCCTAATTATTTTTCCTTAAATACAAATACATCATGACTCATAACAGTATTTATTTTAAGGCACTCATACTCTGTTAAAATATGGTAAACAAATTTAGTAATAACAGAATCATGGTTGTCAGCACTCAAAGGACCTTGATTGAGGGTTTTAAATATATGCAACACTTGGGGAATTCTACTTAGAAGTAGAATTTAATGTAAATAAAACATTTTTATTAAAATATTCTTTTAATATTTAATTTTGTAAAGAAATACTTATGTATTTTATTAATTTTCTTCTAACTTATAAATTAAAACTTACTTTTTCTGAAGTCAGGATGTATTATGATCTTCTCAGGTTTATAAGCTCTCTCATGATATTCCCTTGCAGACAGATCCATCTTGCCAACCAGTAGCCTCATCTTCTCTGGGTGTTCTAAGTTTGTAATGCAGTGTGCTGCTGTTACTATAACTTTTTCTCCAATCACTGCTCCTGCACAGTGATGCTCGTACTTGTGGTTCAGTGGCTTGTATGCTTGTATTTCTACCTGTTTTCAAAAATAATTCTTTTATACAGGTATCTATTCAATTTATTTTATAACTTAGTTGATGTAATTTTTAATAGTTTAATTGGTTCAATTGAAGGTTTCTGTTTTTTATAATTACTTATTAACTTGTTCGTTATTGGTGACCTGGGTGAGGATCACTTACAGGGATCAGCGCCTTATAACACACTTGTGGATAATGCGACCGCAAGTGTCTTTGTGGCCTAAATGTTGAGTTCAGGTGTTTTTTGACTGAATGAGGGGTTAGCTGAATAATTATGTTGTACATTGCTCTCCACTTAAGTGGTAGTTAAGACGTAGATGGTTCCCAAGTGTTGCAATTAACAAGTGTATTGTCAAAGTTTGTGCAGAATATAAAACCCTTGCAACAAACTAGTTTATGTATTTTTTATACAAAAATAAGAAGTAAATATTAATTGCCATTATAGAATGTACTTATACTTTTAAAAAAATAAAAGTTTCTGACAAAGAGCAACATTTTTGTTTTGCTCAAGATGCTATCCACAGTTGGTAGCAACAATTCATGGATTTCACTGTGGAAGTAGAGTGATCAGACTGAACAAAATGGAGCCCTACCACTTAAAAAATTGCCCCCACTACAACAAATATGTAAACATAGTGAACAGTTGAGTTAAAGAAAAAAGTAGCAAATATAGGTATACATCTCTCTAGTCCTTAACATCGGTTAGATTCACTTCATGAAAGGAACCCTTGTAAGTTATAATATCCTTCACGTGTGCTAAGGGCGAATCAAGTGCCTTTGATCTTTGTTTGATCATACCCCTTTTACATCACTAATTGGGTGAAGCAAGCAAAAAAAAAACTGTCAGTTTTTGGTAATTTTTTTTGTAAATTCTCTGAAATGCAACTTTATCATTTTAAAAATGATACCTGACTGTACCCAAATTGTTACTTTTTCTAAAAATATTGGGGAAATATTTATTTTTTCTTCTAGTAGCAACAACTGAATAACTATCCAATTACTTTCATTGGATCCCTGTATTGTGCTGATAACATCCTAATTATAGGAGAGATAAAACATTAAAAATTTAGTCTGCAAGCGTCTACTGTGTAATTAGGTGATGTTCATAGTATCTGAGGAGACACCGATGAAGGTTTCCAATGTCGCTTGAAAAACGTTTTGTATGAATTTACTTGAATCAAATTTCAAAAAGTTTTAATATTGGTAACTTTAAAAATTTAAGTTATTCTCTGTCACTTTCCAAGAATGCTGCCTGCTGTACAAGACTAGTAATTGCTCTTTGCATAACTATTATCCAACATCAAGTGATATCTATTAAATAAAGAAGAATTTCCAATTCCAAATCATTTTCAAGGGTTTAGCTGAGGAATTTTTGCAATCACAGAAGTATGTTTTAAATATTTTCATTGAAAGATTTTTCTTGTAGTTTTTTTAAAGACCAAAATACAAATAATTGTTTCTTAAATGAACATAGTACATACTTGCCATGGATATGCTCCATATGGTGCAGAGCTACCTCCTACAATCTTTGCTGAAGCAATGTTACTGCCAACTCGTTGAGGAGTGTGGGATACGACCCGGGAGCCACATTGGATTCCTGCTCTAGGAATGGGAAATTTGGGAAATCCACCTGTTCTTGATCTCCTTTCTGTAATCACACAGTTTCTTTATTAATATCGTCCTCTACTTTAAATATGTGATATGTATACTCTTTAAGACTAAACTTTTTACTAGAATGGGAAAATAATATGTTTTTAAAATCATTTGAAATTTAACAAACGTTTCCACACAGTTGTTCAAATAAAATTTGAATCCAAATGCAATAACTGTTTTGTTGCAAAAGAATTTTTAATGGATTAAAAAAATTGAATGTATACTTGCACATTGTAAAATAATTTCTTAAAATTATTTACCATCATATATGTTATTATCCTTATTAATATACAGTAATCTCTCGATAATTCAATTTAGATGGGACCGAGACCCCATCGGATTACCAAAAACTTGGATTACACGCAAATACTTTCCTGTGCATTCGAAAAAAATTAGTGTTTTAATTATAGAGTACTATAATTAAGAATGTACGAAATAAGTTTATAGAACTTTATATGGACATTTATTGAAAGTCCTCATTTCCTTTGCATTTCCTTTTTTTCTGTCTCATTTCTGTTTATGGTTTCAAATTATTAAATGCATATATTTCTTCATAAATATCTTCATTCACTTCAAAATTTATAAAGAAACTTGCCTAACAATAAGTGTAATTAATTGGTAACAATGCAGGACTAGGAAAAGAGTTTTTTTAAAATTAGCATTACTCTACTATTTTTTCTGTTATATAACCCAATTCTTCCAACAACAAACAGTAATGTGTTAATGATTGTTGTTGAACTTTAAAATTCCAGTTTCTTGCTTAAAATTTAAAGCTCCATATCTTAGAATTCAGCTTTGTAGATAAATATATTTGTAATGGTTTTTACAAGTGAATATTTACCAAATGATTTGCAAAACACACTTGTGGAGCTCAAGATGAGAAGTACAAAGTGAAACCTTGCCGGCATATTTGAGTAGACTGGTTTAGTCGACAGGAACCTGGAAAACTATAGAATGTTTTGTGTTAAATATATAGGCCAAACTGGGGCATTTTGTATGCAATACTAAGATACATAATAGCATTCAATCAAATTTTGTTAAACATCGTATTTACTAATCATACCTACACATTAACAAATCTACTTAAACTCCACGCAGTCAAACAATATGAAATACTGATGTATCCAGGGGATCCATACGGACAATAAAAATACATTTGCATTATTTCAGAATAGGTGGATATTTAAAATCCTATATTTACTTGTGAAATAGGAGATGATTGTTTAAAGACAGTGCTGTTCTTGTGTACAGCATTAGCCCCTTCCCCTCCCATAGGTTTGTTACAAAATTGTTGTGTTCCTCTAGCATGGAATACTGGAACCACCTCCAACATATCTAATCATACTTCAATTCACGCATGCTATTTAACACCGTTAATCCTATAATCTCATAGAACCACCCAAACTGCTCCATAAAAACAAGAGGTCAGATTGAAAAGGAATACATCTGTCAAAGTTAATGCCCTCATTCAACATGAAACATAAGTATACCCATAATAATAAATACACAAAAACCTCTTAACCACAAACTTTCTTTAATTTACCCTAATGTACATTTCAGTTACAAAGTAACCATCCTCAGAGGGATAACATACAAAGACTGTCTTTGTATGTTATCCCTCTGAGGATGGTTACTTTGTAACTGAAATGTACATTAGGGTAAATTAAAGAAAGTTTGTGGTTAAGAGGTTTTTGTGTATTTATTATTAAATTCAACCACAGTATATTCCTAATAAATAGTATAAGTATACCCATCAGCAATATTTTACATATTCTAATATACGGTAAATATTATAACCTGCCTATTATGTATTGTATATAATAAATATTATAGCTTGTTATTCTTTAAAAATATTTTTGTTATGAAATGTTTCAAATATCTCTTACTAAATATGTGAGTAACTTTTCTCCAAAATAATGTTTTTCTAATGGGTGATATGTTTTTCTTTGTAGCTCCCTCATTAAGCGTGATTTATGACCTTTTTATATATTTTTGTAAATTCAGTATAATCTCTGTTCTTTACTAATGCTTTTGTAAAGTAAAAAATAACTGACTTTATGACTGCAAAATGGCTTTGTATTGTGTGTGACAGGCTGAAATAAATGCCCACAATGTGTTTCGCTTTGGTATTGGAGTAGACTCACGATAATCCGAGTCCCGATTCTTTGAGCTTCTGTTAAATACGAGCCTATTTCCTATTTGAGCCTACTTTATCATTCTGAAAAAAAAATGAATCGGGTTTCCAAGAAATGTTTATAAGAATACGGTATGCAAAGGAAATGAGCCCGACTTACGAAAAATGTTTATATCAATACGGTATGCAAATGAGATGAATCGGGCTTTCAAGATATGTTTATAACCATAAGGTAAGCTAAGGAGATGAATCGGGCTTTCAAGATATATTTATAGCCATACGGTATGCTAAGGAAATAAGTCGGGTTTCCAAATGTTCATATAAAGTTCTATCCCATCTACCTCGAATTATCGAGACTCTACTGTACTTTAATAGAGTTTATGTTAATGCAAGGCTGATAATTTTAAAAAAATTATATTTGAAACTATTGAGCAAAAGAGTATGTGTATCTCAATATTTAGGCTAGATTTTATATCGTGATCAAACTTTGAAAGTGTAAAATATATTTTTATTTACAAAGATTAAAAATTACTACCGTACGATGGTTTAACTTTCTGACTGGATGGATAACTTTGGGGCAGCAGGTGAATTTTAGTTTGTGGACATTCCGTGGTGGATACACTGTTAGTACAGTCTGCAGGTCTGTACTGTGCTACTACTTTAGGGCAGTTTGGAGAACCTAGTTCAGAGTAATCTTTTTAGTAAAATACTCTGGTTCTAGAATTATTGTTTTGCAATATTTTGTTGGAGAAAGACTGGCCTAACATAATAAGTTGTTCAGCATAAAGTAAATTTGCATAACTCTGAAAATAAAGATAGAACCAGCTTAAAACTTAATTTTAATTTATTAAACAGCTAAATTTATTAAAACCTAAAACCAGCTGAAAAGTGTCCCAAGTTACCACATTGTTTGTTTTTTTATTTACACTTATAGATATTTTTACACAATTGGTCGAAATTTGTTGGAAAAAGTAGATTTTTTATAATGTAGAAAAGAAAGTAAAAGTTGATTGGTGGCCCCTAAATGTAAACAAAACATTTAAATGGAGATGAGGGCGGAGGGCGACCTTGCACGGATGCAGGTACTGTCTGTCAATCACGTGAATAGGGTCAAGTGGAGTAGGCCAGAGTAGGCTATTGCGTCGGGGACAACAATCGTTTTATCAAAACGCTCGCGTTCTGCTTTCTGCGTCGCGATAATATCGCGCAGCGTTCACCTACATCGCGATAACACTCGAAGTGCGTTTAACAAGTTCGGGCGTTATCGAGATATCATAACCTCACATAAAACGAAGCTGTATGAAAACAGCTGACTAGTGAAAACGTGTGTCATTGGAGCTTTATTGGAATTGCAATAAAATGCTACATTGATCGTGGAATACGAAAATACTTACTAGATAGAATTTATCTCTCATAAAAACAATGTAATTCACAACCTAAATAATTCCTTCTATTTGTCCTACAATTATGAACCGAAATTATTTGGTGTTGTTTTTTTGCACTTCTAATAATTCACACGCTCCTTATATATCTTGTACAAATTTTCAATCGTTAATAAAATACGTTTTATTCATCCACTCAAGTTCAAATATATTTTTTTTAACTTGTAGTGTAGGACACTTGATGTTGAAACAGTTTTTTAAAATATGAATTCATTAATTAAATTTAATAATGAATTCATTTTAGTTTTATTTGAGAGAAATCACACAAAAGGGGCTCGATATGCAATTTAGTTATTTCGTCCAATTTGGCTTAAAATAAGTGATAATATATGATTGGATAAAACAGCTGATTTTATGTTATAGGTTGTGTTGTAGAACAGCTGTTTTAACGCATAGGTTATGTTACTTTATCTATATTGTAATTATTTAATAAAAAGTAACTCGTATACAATTTTTCTTTGTTGACCTAAGTAGGAATTGACTTTACAATTTTTTGTTTTTATTACTTGTATTTAATCATATCCGGTTCACAAACATATGATAAAAAAGAAACAAATAAAAATTCAATCCCACCTTGTTTAAACTGCTTACATACATGCAATGCTTACATTTTGTTGGAATAGATAACAATACGTTGTGTATAATATAATTACAATATTTTTACTACTTCTACCGTCATGAAGGCTGTGCTAGTTTTCGTTTTGTTTACACTTTTAGACAAAACTTATACAGAGTGAAGGAAGTAGTAAAGACGTTTGTCTGTTTAAATATGCGGCGCGCTCCCTGTCGGCGAGTTTCTAGCAAAGCTGTGAAATGATTGCTATTGGCAACAAAATGGACGACCCAACGGTATTCCCGCTAGAATTTACTTAACTTTCTATTCCCATAAAGCTCAGTCTAAGGTAATAAACTTTCAGATTAAGACGAAGATTTAGAAACTAATATAACTCGTAAATACCTCTTTGGAGCCATTGATAGGAAATTCTTGTATAAAACGAGTAGTATAAAAAAAGTTATTTTAGTTACCCTAGAGCACTATTTATGATATAAATAGCAATAGGAGTAACCATGGTAACAGTTTAAGGTTGTACAATGGAAGATTCGACGATAACCAGATGGGGGAAAAATTCATATAGGCCCTACATCTTTGAGAAATATTTCTAGGTATTGACGCAGTTCCAAGACGCCAACTACGGGTTCGAATCACCCAAGTTCGAATCCGGGTGGTTCCCACAAATTTTATAATTTAATATTTGAATAAATATTTGAAAAAAACTGTATTACCATCAATTGTCAATCACTATAGGTTTAAAAAAATGTATTTGAACATGATTGGATGAACGAAAAAGTATTTTATTACGGATTGAAAATTTGTACAAAATATATATCAGGAGAGTGTGCGCTAATAGAAAGAATTTTAAAATACAAAATAGTTTTAATTAAAAATTATTTTGCTTATTATTATACTTATTAAAGCTATCAGATATTCTCATTCCGCGCTTGGTGGTATTTGATCGTTTTCACCAGATATACACTTATGCAAATTATAATACTGACGTTTTTACAGACGTTGTTCTATACGGGAAGGGAGACTGAATACCTGTCTTCCTTCACCGACAATTTAATAGAGACCTATTTCTGAAATCATAAAGAAAGTTCTGGATTTGATTGAGACATAACTTTCACCTGGTTTTCAATTGACAAAAAGAAAATTTACGTAAGTTAGATCCGAGTAAAGGACTTCCGATGTGTCATGAAAAGGTCATCCGACATTTATAACTAGAGGAATAAATGTTCAAGATATTAAGGTCAACATAGGTAGGAGCTACTGGATTGGCGTTAAACCTCAAAAGACACAAAACCGAAGGAGGGAACACTAGAACATGCTCAATAAAATAGGTAAACCTTTAAAAATGTAAACTTTGAGCGACGAAACGTACGATACCTTAGCCATAAATATAAAATTCAAAAAGCTCAAAACATGTCAAGCATTTAATTGAAGTATTAAAATGAACGCCGAGAAAAATTGGGAAACATAAACTATTGAGTTACTGGATTGGCCTTAAAACTCAATTCTGAAAGGCGTAAGACGGAAGGTACACTAAAACATCATTAATGTATGTAAACCTTTAATGATGTCAATTTTGAGCGACGAAACGTTCGATGCTTTAGCCATAAATATAACATTCAAAATACGTCAAGGATTTAAGTAAAGAGTTGAATTAACACGAAGAAAAATTGGGAAACATTAGCTATTGATAGATAGGAGTTACTGCATTGGCGTTTAAACCTCAATAGTGAAAGACAAGACACGGGTAGAGAAGGGGGTAAACTAAAACATGCTGAGTAAAATAGGTAAACCTTTAAAAATTTCAACTTTGAGCGGCGAAACGTCGATAATTTAATGGTACATTTAAAATACGATAAAATTCAATAAGAGCTAGTTTCTGCATAGTTGGCCGTTACGGTACATCCGGAGCGCATTTTATTCGATAAGCGTGTGTGCCTGGTTCGGGCAGACGTGTGAAATTAGAAACCAGTTATTAAATAGGCTCCGGGGAATAATGGAACCTCAAATTCGAAGTCGGTTGTGGTCACTCGCCGAGAAGCTATCACATCGGGTTTAGTTGATGAGCTTATTAGCTGGAGAAAGTGAAACACGTGTTTGAATCAGGTGATTGTTGTATGACGGCGAATTGGGCTCATCTCGGGCCTATTCAGAGCTTGCATCTCTTTCCATAGATAGAGGAGGCGGATTTAGTAAAAGCCTGAGCCATATCAGTCGACAAATAGAAACTGGCAAAAGGCGGGTACAAAATAAATATTCCTTGTAATTGTTAGAGGTTGTAATGTTGAGGTTTTTAATAACGCTTAGCAATTTACGTGACAAGAAACCACTACTTACTGATATTTCTCAACAGAAATGTGCTTGGTCAGTGCAATACTTGCATAAGCCTCTTGTCTGTGACTCGCAGCATTGAACAAACAAAACACGTCTGCTGTGAAATATCAATGAGTAATCTTTGCTTGAGGATCGGAGAGTCGGCGAAGGAACCAGAATAATAAGAAATTTTACAAGATTCAGTCATTAAATCCTAAACATAAACCTATCTTCACTATTTTTCTGAAATAAACTATGAATAAAGGATAATAAATAGAATTTAAAAAATCTGTGGTTAGTAAATAATAATAAGTAATACCCAAAACCTCTAACCACAAATATTTCTATATTAACAGGATGAACATTTTGGTTACGAAGTGACCATTCTCAGAGGCCTAAATTCACTGTTTGTATGGAATAAACTGTGGTTGAATAATAATAAGTAATGCAGAAAACATCTAACCACAAATATTTTTATTCTATCCTGATGCACATTTCGGTTACCAATTGACCATCTTCAGAGGTATAACAACTAAGGCCTCTGAGGATGGTTCTTGTTAACAAAAATGTTCTTCAGACTAAAATAAATTTGTAGTTGGAGGATTTTGAGTTTTATTTATGAAACTTATCTTTATGTAAGGTCCCGCCAACAGGAGCAGCTAAGAACGTCATCCTGTTGGTAAAAACAGGAAGTGGATTAACGAAAGCGATGATAGGGTTGTAGGTAAAGTGAAACGAGAACATGACAAAAAACAAGAGGACTATAAGACTTCACAAAATGTACCGGTGGCTTGCGCAGAACGTTATGCACCGAGTTCGTTGTAATGTAGCATATCATATGTTAGGAAATCAAAAAAGGGGAAGGAGGGAGAATAAAGAGGCAGTTCCTTTTTTCTTGAAATTCCTTTTTCTTCTTGTTTTTAGAAAGTTGTATGACACGTAAAAGGACATAAAATTAAACTTCAATGTCGTGATGGTGTATGAACAAAATAAATAGATTCCCAAAGGCGTGATGGTGTATTAACAAAATAAATAGATTCCCAAAGGCGTGATGGTGTATTAACAAAATAAATAGTTGTCCAAAGACGTGATGGTATATGAACAAAATAAATACCTGTCCAAAGGCGTGATGGTGTATGAACAAAATAAATAGTTGTCCAAAGGCGTCAATCAGAGAGAGAATGCAAGCGAAGACTAGATAGAAAGAAGAAACTATCTCGAGTAAATTCTGAAAATTGCACATGTTATGTAAAGTTTTGCGTGTGTTAACATAATAATGTCGCACAAGCAGACATGCATTCTGACTTCCTTCCGTTCAGAGGACCTTCCACAATGCGCGTTACCAATAATTTGAGGTTAGTTCACGGAAGAGTCTTGTGCGTCAGCTGATTGTACTGTGATTAGTTAACTATAAAAGAAAACTACTATTTCTGGTCTTACTGCACGTCACGAAAACAACTGACGAAACATTTAAATGTAACACAATCTGAATCAACACAGTTAAAATGTTTTAGGCTAACCCCGATAGGTCTCTGCATTTTACAGTACTCTTTACGAATCTCTAGTTGGAAAAGTTATAAACTTTTACCATGTATAAACATTTCTTTACTCAGAGCAGACCCACCATATGTTACTGATAATATTTTAAGTGTTCACGAGCACTTGATTCAATTTTTTTACATAAAATTTGATGCAGTTCTTCGATTAATTTTTTTAATATTCCTTCTATTAGCTCACACTCTCCTTATATATATCCTGTACAAATTTTCTATCGCTAATAAAATACATTTTATTTAACATATAGTGGATGACAATTGATTTTAACACAGTTTTTTCAAATATTTATTGATTAATTAAATTATTAAAAATTTGGGGATCTAAATATTCAAAGTCTAGCGTTTTTGCCATTGAGCCAACTTTCCCATAGCTAGAAGCCTATTTCTCAAAGAAGTATACGAAAATTTTTTTGCCCCCATATGGTTGTCATCGAAACCTCCATTGTTCAACCTTAAATTGTTGCCATGGTTACCACACAATAACATAAATAATCCTCAAGGATTAAAAATGAATGAAAATGAATAAAATAAACAAACAAACTGGATTAACGGCATTGAACCTTGCCTCACAATCGGGCAATGCGAAAGGAAAGCGAAAAGAAACTACAACACAATGCAAGCGACGAAAAAGGGAATAAATAGTAACAAACAAAAATAATAGTCCAACAAAACAGAAAGGAAAATGGAAAATTGTAAGGAAATTAGCTTTCTATTTTGCCACTTAATATCGTTATTCTGACATATGTATATTCACATTTATATTAATTGTAATTATAAAATAAAAGTTTTTCTTTGTAGACTTAGGTAGGAAATTACATTAAAATGTTTTTTTTTTATATTACTTGTTTACGTCCGAACACACCAAAACCTAACCTGTGTTTCTGACAAAAACTAACGAAACATGCCATATCATTGCAACTAAACATGGGTTCGGAACATATGTACCTACACAATAAAACAAACAAAAACCAATGTACGTTGCTCGCGAAATTTGAAGTCACCTTACCTTTTCACATCTCATATATAGCTTAGAATTTTGCTATGATTTATAGCTAGAATAAAGATTTTCCCGAGATATAAATCCGTATTTTTGCTTCGTACTCATAGTTATCACTGGTCTCCTGGTAACATGTGACTGACATTTGTATATTTTGTATGACTCGGTAGGCCTGAAATCCAAGACCCCATTAATAACTTTAGCTGTAGGTAGCCCAGTATACGTCTATGCATGCCCCTTAGGAAGAGACCCAACTTCCTCCAGCCATGGCTGTCCTCTTTATTTTATATATGGCACTCGTATCCCTACCTGTCAACCATAAGCATCCATAGCGGATAATGGGTAGTCGCCTGAATACGTCAAGTAAGCGAACCTGCCCTTGTGACGCCTTACGAGGGGTTTCATTGCCCTACCTGAGAACCATAAGCATCCATAGCGGATAATGGATAGCCGCCTGAATACATCAGGTAAGTGAACCTGCCCTTGTGACGCCTTACAGGCGGTTTCATGTCCCTACCAGTGAACCATAAGTATCCATAGCGGATAATGGATAGCCGCCTGAATACATCAGGTAAGTGAACCTGCCCTTGTGACGCCTTACAGGCGGTTTCATGTCCCTACCAGTGAACCATAAGTATCCATAGCGGATAATGGATAGCCGCCTGAATACATCAGGTAAGTGAACCTGCCCTTGTGACGCCTTACGAGGGGTTTCATTGCCCTACCTGAGAACCATAAGTATCCATAGCGGATAATGGATAGCCGCCTGAATACATCAGGTAAGTGAACCTGCCCTTGTGACGCCTTACAGGCGGTTTCATGTCTCTACCAGTGAACCATAAGTATCCATAGCGGATAATGGATAGCCGCCTGAATACATCAGGTAAGTGAACCTGCCCTTGTGACGCCTTACAGGCGGTTTCATGTCCCTACCAGTGAACCATAAGTATCCATAGCGGATAATGGATAGCCGCCTGAATACATCAGGTAAGTGAACCTGCCCTTGTGACGCCTTACAGGCGGTTTCATGTCCCTACCTAGACCCTATCTATATTTACAATCCTTTGCTGTCCATGGGGATATAGGTAATACTGGCGGATAGGCCTAAAACTAAACAAAAATTCCAACCCTTACCTGTTACAGTGGATGATAATCTATTTTGAATTTTCGAGAAAAAAGTTAATTACTAGTCAAGATTAATTTCACAACACTCGGTTACATAGTTCCACAACACTCAATTCCTTCCACACTCTCCCTATATATTATATATAGATGCATTAGATATATATATAGATCTATATATAGATATTTGTATATCTTGTTCAAATTTTTAATCGTTAGTAAAATGCTTTTTATTCATCCACTCAAGTTCAAATATATTTTTAAAACTTGTAGTAAACGCCACTAGATGTTAAATCAGTTTTTTTAAAATAATAGTTAATTAATTAATTAAATTTAGTTTTATATGAGAGGAAACCTTTTCACAAAAGGGGCAAGGTATGCATTACAGTTATTTCGTCCCTTTTTCCTTAAAATAAGTGATAACATATGATTATATTTAACATCTGATCTTATATTATTGCTTATGTGGTATAGCAGCTGATTTAACGCATAGGTTATGTTAATTTTTTATAATTGTAATTATTTAATAAGAAGTAAATACAATAAAATATTTCTTTGTTGATTTAAATAAAGGTTTAAAAAAGTTGAATTGAGTTTTAAAAAGTTTTGTGCTTAGTGTTTGTTAATTAAAATATTGTAAAAGCAATGTTTATATCTATTGAGAACTACTAAGTGACGTAATTTGAAACCAGATCTAATCGATTACAAGGCAGTTTAAGAAAAAAAGGTGAGGTTATAGTATAGGCCTATACACTATAAATGTTCGTTACATGTTTTTTGTTTGTTTGTTTTTTAGCTAATGCTGCTTTAAATTTATGGTTAAGGCTTGAATAAATTTACTGTAAAAATTATTTAATCATTGTTTTTGCCACTTTCACTGTAAAAACTTAAATTATTTTAAACTTAAATAAATTAGCTCAGTATATAAATGTAGGTCCTATAGTATTTAGTATATAAAACAAAAGCATGACCTATTACTTAGCATAGCTGGTAACAAAATTTGTAACTGGAGGTTATGTAAGCGAGCTGGCATTAGCAACAGCGGTTACCCCATAATGCCCAGAATCGGTTGTTTGAACTGCAATAAAAAAATCAAATTACCAGCTGTGCTTCCTTCCTAACCAAGCGTTGAAAATTGTCTCTTGCCGCTCAACGCTTTTACTTTACCCGAGTCGGAGGCGCCGTTTTCTCTTCTAACACTCGAACTGTGGCGAAGTAAGAGATTTACAATGGACTATTCACGTGGCCGTTGTAGTAACAAGATGAAAAACTTAGTCTTTAATAACAAAATGTAAAAGGTTTCGTGACGAAATTGAGTATTATCACCGCATTTCCATTTAAGTTTACTTTGAAGGGCTAGTATTTAACCAATATAAGATAGTTGTAAGTTGGGGAGATCTTGTGAACAATGGCTAAGAAAGTTTAGATATAACCTTCCAAGTCGATAGGAACCTCTGTTTAGGGATATAACTGAAAAGGGAACAACGTTATTAATGGCTTTTTATACCATTCAACATGGCTAAAGAGAGGCAGGGAAATTTATAACCTGTTAGGGATGTAAGTAACAGGATAAATTCGTACTAATAAATAATGATTCCTTTTAAAAGTATATCATATCCTATTTGAGGGAATATGAGGAATGCAAGGAAGTGCATTATTTAAAATAATGGATTAGATTATTATTTAATGATTACTTATATACCACTAGTGCGCTCCGTGGCGGCTTCGCTCGCACGATATATATATACATACATAAGAATATGCTATAAATAAGAATATATATATATATATATATATATATATATATATATATATATATATATATATATATATATAGATATATACATACATAAGAATATGCTATAAATAAGAATATATATATATATATACACACACACACACACACACACATATATATATATATATATACACATTATATTCTAAATGTTTATTTTGAAAAAAATCAAATATTTCTGCTTGGCATACACAATAAGAAAACATCTAATTTTATACGTTCATCAATTTGGAGTGATCGCGAGCCCCGCTCCTAATCGTCTACGACTGGTCAGACTAGCATATAGGCCTATTCATGCACTCTTTATCAACACACTACTTGATTTATGAAAAATGTAATAAATATTGTCAGAGTTTTACAATTCAAAGTTTGTTAAAATTTATATTTAATACAGATTTTAAATACACACACACACATATGTATAAATATATATATATATATATATATATATATATATATATATATATATATATATACACATTATATTCTAAATGTTTATTTTGAAAAAAATCAAATATTTCTGCTTGGCATGCACAATAAGAAAACATCTAATTTTATACGTTCATCAATTTGGAGTGATCGCGAGCCCCGCTCCTAATCGTCTACGACTGGTCAGACTAGCATATAGGCCTATTCATGCACTCTTTATCAACACACTACTTGATTTATGAAAAATGTAATAAATATTGTCAGAGTTTTACAATTCAAAGTTTGTTAAAATTTATATTTAATACAGATTTTAAATACACACACACACATATGTATAAATATATATATATATATATATATATATATATATATATATATATATATATATATACACATTATATTCTAAATGTTTATTTTGAAAAAAATCAAATATTTCTGCTTGGCATGCACAATAAGAAAACATCTAATTTTATACGTTCATCAATTTGGAGTGATCGCGAGCCCCGCTCCTAATCGTCTACGACTGGTCAGACTAGCATATAGGCCTATTCATGCACTCTTTATCAACACACTACTTGATTTATGAAAAATGTAATAAATATTGTCAGAGTTTTACAATTCAAAGTTTGTTAAAATTTATATTTAATACAGATTTTAAATACACACACACATATGTATAAATATATATATATATATATATATATTGCATAAAATTATTTGTAATTCTTTTTTTTTAAATTGAAAATTTGTACGTGAGCAGAATAACAGAAATATATATATATAAATTTACATAAGCCCCACCCCCATTCAATCTAAACCTCTGGCGCTGGCCTGTTTTCTCGTAAGAAGTTATTCTAGTTATAGAACAGGCATAGTCTCTGAAATTATACTTTCTCTGTGCATTCATTTATGACTTGTACACTTTCCACGGAATTTTTGGAATTTTTAGCCTTCAAAATCAATATTTTGCGAAATCCTTTTCAGTGTGCGTCTGTTTTAAACGGAATATAGCCTGAAAACATCAGATCTCTACCTTTTATAGTTTCGAATATACGTTAATTCTCATTCAGTCACTCAGGACAACGATTCTTATGTACAGATTATTGTACAAGTACAAAAGGTTTACCTATACAAATTTGAAAATTCTACTCACACTTAAATATCTACTGGTGTTTTAAAATCTGAAATAATGCAATCATTCTTCATCCCGTACAGTAACTGTGAGAAGAAAATACAATTCATATCGTAATATTTATTGTGATGTTTTTAGAATGAGTAGTACTTAGTAGTAGGACGAAAGTGAGGTTAATAGTGAAGCTGTCCGCCAAGTGTACTGTCCCTCGTTATAGTAAATCTAACGATATCTAGCTTCGAAACTAAATTGGCGCGTTGCGTTACTGTTTAACTGGAAAATTGTTCTTTTTTTTTAATAAAATCAGGAGAGCCTATTTCTTAAGAACGGGAAAATTATAAACACAAAACTCTACTAAAACGAATAAGGTGCTATAATTTTAAAAAAACTTAATAACGTAGTATATTATTTATTACTATCTATATCGCTATATTAAAACATAGTTACAAATTACTTATCAGGGTGGATTTCGTTAAAAAAAATTAGTTTCCTACGTAAACAAACCGATTACCGAATTGAATTACTTTCATTTCTTGCAGTGTTACAAGATACATATAATGAGACATACATGGCTAGCTTTTTAATTACAAAACCTATCCTAACCGGATTGATTTGTAGATATATTGTAATATAACTATAAAGTAATGCAGTAAAATATCCACTGTTTTTATTAAGGAACGTTTATTTTATAAAGTTTCGAGTGTGTTGTTAATTGGAGGTTATATTGGTATTTTAAAAATTTTACCACTCTTCATACTTTGCGACTTTTACAATTATGTTATATGTGTTTATAATATATTTTAAAGTAATATACGAAAAAGATCGAGGTTGGCTCAATCTTTGGGATATATAAGCACAAAGCTGTAATTCAGCCTGATGCAGTGTAATAATACACGTTTGATATTAGGCGACACTGTTATATATGTTGGTTATTAAATCCCTATTAATTTAACAATTTAATATTACTGCTATTTCATATAGTATAGACGTTTACAGCTAGTAAAAACGAATTTGCAAAAAAAATATTTAAAAAATGTTTAAGGCCCTAAAGAGAATTAATGACTATGACATTCTATCGCTATATTATTAGTCCTAATTAAAAATTAAAATAATCAGAATGTTCGAAATTTTCGTGAAAAAAAATTATAATCTAAATATTAACTTAATGTGAAAAGTTAACTAAAACAGTCAGGTATGTTCCATAATAAGAGAAACATTAATAAAAATTGCAACATAAAATAAACACCACTTTCTGTAATGTATACGTACTTTTAGCCAGTAAAAAGTAAATCACAAGCCTGGTCACAGCACACAGATCCTTTCACTTGGCCACTCTACTCACAGATACCAGGCTGTGCGTATCGCGTATCTCTACAACACAACTGTTTAACTGAAACACGTGGTTATATCTATGGCCTAGATGCCCCCCACTGCATTACAACACAGTGTCATGCAACACTTGCATCAGCTGATAGGGGTTTGTTTATATGTGGCCAGTCAAAACATTCTACGTACATTCCTTGTAAATGACCTGGTTTTGTTTCTGTTGCACTATGTGAAGCGTAAGTGTTTACACGGAACCCCCATATAACCTAGTTTTCCCTTTGGTGCGTTTGTTTCTGGGTATTTGGTTTTGTTTTACTCGTTAGAAAAAAAACAGAAGATATTTTATATTAATCTCAATAACAAGCCGTATATTTCTTACCATAGGATTTCATGTCCCTAACCTAATCATATATATTATCCAGTTATTTCAATAATGAATAATAGTGGCCAGTGGCGAGAATTGTTTTATTGTTTCGTCACCTTAAAAGCAGGCCCGCCCAGAGAAATTTCGGGGTCCTGGGCAAACATGAGTACGGGCCCTTCATTACTCACAACATAAGCCTATACAACCCTGTATTTTGCATGCCATTAAATAAATAAACTATTGTTCCGTGTTAAAACCAACTAGGCTTACTAAATCTAATCTCTGTGTATTTAGTTTTGTTGAAATAAACTGCCTTTTGTTTACAGCCACTAAGACATTGCATTTTGTGTGAATAGAACATTTCATTCAATGAGTATTACTTTGCCTGTAAAACTTGAAAAATTGTACATTGCACTTTTTATACTTTATAATATTTTTAATAAAATTTTTATCTCATTTATGGATCTCGCCACATGAGTAATTATTTTCCGCAGTAAAAAATACCAACCCTGCCGGAGCCCTGGGCATTTTCCCCCTGGCCCCTCTCTGACCGGGACTGCACAAAAGTAATAAAATTTTAAAACGAGTAGAAGCCTTATATAAAAAATAAATTTTTACGTAAATTCCTACTTAAGACAACAAATAAAAATTTTAGATATGGTTATAAATAAAGTAACAACCTATGCGTTAAAACAGCTGTTCAACCATACAACCTATAACATAAAATCAGCTGTTTTATCCAAGTCAAATGGGACGACATATAAATAAGTATATACTGTATTTCTTGTATTTGTATATCCTTAATTGTTTTGATTACTATACAAGAAAACATATTTTATTATATATATATATATATATATATATATATATATATATATATATATATATATATATATGTGTGTGTGTGTGTGTGTGTGTGTATGTATATATATATGTGTGTGTATGTATATATATATATATATATATATATATATATATATATATATATATATGTATGTGTGCGTGTGTGTGTGTGTGTGTGTGTGTGTGTGTGTGTGTGTGTGTGCGCGCGCGCGCGTGCTTGCGTGTGCGTGCGGTCGTGTGTGCCCCTGTGTGTCTTATATTTGATATAAAAGCTCTTACATTGAGACCAATTGATATATTTTTGACAGAAATAGCTTTGACTAGAACATCCTTTTCCGCTTTAATCCATAAAAAGTAGCTTTAAATTGTAACAAATGTTCAAATATGTAGGCTGTAAGTAACAAAAATTTCAAATAAAAATTCTTGTGAATTGTTACACAACAAATAGTTTTTCTATTTGCATAGGACGTAGGATTTTATTTTCAACTTATACAGAAATAATCTACATAAAATTTACGTTATTGGGCTGTATATTTCTTATTGGAAAATTACGTTAAATTATTTCTTAATTAGTTTCCTTGTTGTTTATTTGTTTAGTTACTAAGCAATAATACTGGTTCCCTGATGGATTAACTTCGTGTCAAACACTTTGTAGGGTAAATTATGACAGACACGCGCGTGCGCGCGCGCACTCATTCACACACAGTGCTGACTAATTCGCCCCCAAAACATTTTGCGCATACAACCTTGGCCTGCTTCTGCTCCAGTGGGTGCGGCCTTGGATAGTCGCCATTGTTAACTCTGTCCTCAATTTCTTAATTGTTAATTTAATTCCCAGTAAGCATGCCGTCAACAGCAAGGTAGATTCAACAAATAGGTCACGGTACCTTCCGCACGGTGGCAAATTAGCTGCAGCGGTCAGAACAACCGCCCGTGTAGGACGCCTGAACCACTTGCCCTAAGGTAAAGACACTTTACTGACTTGGTGCAGATTGCGTTAGGCGCATTCATCTTCACCGATTCTGTTAGATGGAAGAGGAGACGTTTCGCGAACAGAGGCAATACTCCGAGATTTACTCTCTGTCTAAGCAGAAACTCTCAAGGTTCAACGGGACGGGGTTATGTTCACCCAGACCAAGTCTCGAGTCTTGAGGTCCGGCCCTTAGGTAAGCCTAAAGGTCAGAATGCACTACCTGAACCAAACTAATTAGACAGCGTACTGAAGATACGCTAAACCTGGTCGTTCGGAAGGTTCTATTAGTTCCGAGGAGTTCTGGAGAAGCGTTGGAAACAGCAGTGTCTGGTTAGAGTTCGTCACGTCCCGGTCACCAGTTCAACCTTTAGAGTGATGTCGTAATACTCTTGGAGACTGGTACCACGGGTAGAAGCACCAAGCCAAAGTCTCAGGCGTGACGCTAGTCGCGGGAGGGAGGTTGGGTTCGTGGGGGCAATGGTTTCAATATACTGGATGGAGCTCCTCCTTTTTAGGCAACTATCTTTGTGTTCCTTGATAGGTAGGTTATGTCGCGAGATAGGTAGCCTACTCCTTGTCACTTTTCTTTTTTTCGCCGTGGGGGCAATGGTTTCAATATACTGGACTGGAGTTCCTCCTTTTTAAGCAGCTATTTTTGTGTTCTTTGATAGGTAGATTATGTCGTGAGTTAAGTACTCCTTGACACTTTTCTTTTTTTCGCTGTGGGAGCAATGGTTTCAATATACTGGACTGAAGTTCCTCCTTTTTAAGCAACTATTTTTCTTTTCTTTGATTGGTAGGTTATGTCGTGAGATAGGTACTCCTTGACACTTTTATTTTTTTCGCTGTGGGAGCAATGGTTTCAATATACTGGACTGGAGTTCCTCCTTTTTAAGCAACTATTTTTCTTTTCTTTGATTGGTAGGTTATGTCGTGAGATAGGTACTCCTTGACACTTTTATTTTTTTCGCCGTGGGGGCAATGGTTTCAATATACTGGACTGGAGTTCCTCCTTTTTAAGCAGCTATTTTTGTGTTCTATGATAGGTAGGTTATGTCGTGAGATAGGTACTTCTTGTCACGTTTCTTCTTTTCACCACCTTACTACCTTCTTCTTAACTTTACAACAAAATACATTGGCTAATGACTTGGCAAAAACTACCAACAATCCTCTTGGAGTAAGAAATGCAAAGGCGAGGTAAAATACAGTCGGGTTGAATAATAATAGCATTAGGATTCTACTGGATGTCTCTAAATGACAAATGTTTTAATTGTAGTTTCACGACAAACATGTAGTTTCAAAACATTATTTGCAGGTACAAATTGTAATTATTGTAATCTTCTTAAACAGCCAAGTTTTTCTGTCTTACACCTTTGTGTAATATTTACCTTGATTTGAATGCATTATTCAAGAATCTGTTATTCTCCAAACAATGTGTTAGCCAATATTTGTTTTAACCATATTTTTCTGTTGTTTCACATTCTGTTCTTCAAATAAGGTTTTAACTTTAGCAATATATTCGTTATTATTGTACTAAGTGTAGCTTTTAATATCTTCTTATAGATTGGATTAGCTTTATCTTGTTCGTCTCTCAAAGTGCTCTATCCACTTGTTACTATAAACGTCTACTATTCCACATCCAATTACCTTTTTATTTGTCTACCTAGAAAAGTAAAGATAAAAGTGACGCACTGGTAATTATATAAATATAGGGCATACCTGTTTAGTAATAATTAGCAAGATTGATTTGATGTTTAAATGATGTCCCTAATACCTCTGTGAATAGATCTGGTTCACTCTAATAGGATTAAGGTTATGTTGTAAAGATGTTTAGGGAATACAATTTTTCAGTAGAGGTAAGTTTCACCATCGAGATAATGTTTGGCTTTTTTTAGATTTTTTTATATTTACAAAAAAAACTTCTTCTCTAGTTGGAAAATACGTTTAAATTATTCAAAATCAACAGTAAACAAGTTGAAAACGGTTTTTTATCAACGTGGGTCATTGTTCACAAAAGGGAGAGAATGTTGTTTGACATTTAACATGGGATAGACATTCGGTCCCCTTTCCTAGGGAAAGAAACAGGCTTAGATAGTGGCTTCCTCTGCATTCTAGTGTTGAATAAGGAAAATAAAGAGTTTTTTATGTTTAGTAAAACAAACTTTTACTTTGTTTTTCTAAAAACCACTTTTTTCGGTCAGTTAAACAGTTCTAACTCAGGCATTTTGAAAGATATTTTTATAGTTTGGATATCAAAATGTCAGAAATTGTAGGTTTAATAAGATAATCATAATAACTTAATTTTCAAAAAATCGACAAATAGTCCCTTTTCACGTTTTGCATCACATAGGGATTAGTTTATAAACTAATGTATTTCTTTCAATACACTCATGTGTAGTGAGATTTGGAGTTAACAGTTTTAAATGTTACCGCTGTGATAGGTCCCATTAGCTAAGCTCTAATTAACTTAATATAGTGATGTTTTAAGGCGATGAACATACACTACCGCGTGGTAGGGATTAATTTATAATAATAGAATATTATTTAGTTACAGGAGATAAATAGCTTCATCAGTCCAGATGTGTAACATCCTGGAGTACGATTTTATGTCGTGGGCCAATTTTTACTCGGTTGTCTTATTTATTGGTTCGTTCTTATGGCTCCTGTTTACTGTTCCCCTTTCTCCGATCGAGCTCAATTTTTTCCTCGGGATTTTCACTTCTGTTATTTTTACGTTTCCTATAAGAGTATTCTGACGTAAGGTGTTCTATCAGCCTCTTGACTGATAACGCTGGAACATTGTGCAAGATTAACCTTGCAAGATAATTGCCAGATAAATATGCGTGTTCTGACCTGCTTTATTTATCTGTTTCTTCCACGACTTGGTAGCAGAGGCGAAGGACTGGGTACTCCGACTCAACACATTTCTTTCCACCACGTTTATTTCTTCTTGATCGCTTTTTACAAGTACGTTGGCAATTGGTTTGTTATATTAGTTGTATTCAGGGAGACTGAAGTTATCGCAAAATGGCATATAATTCGGTCGTTTACATACCGAATGTGTTTTATTATTTCTCACCATTCAGTTGTTTACATTCTACAAATTTTTCTCAGTAAAGGAAGTCCATCCAGTCCGAGGCAGGCACCTGGGTAGACTTTCGGGGGTGGGGGCCAAAATGGAAGGGAAACATGGGGTGTGTTTGAGGCGGAGAACTTTCAAAAATATAGGCTTGAAATGAAATTTTAAGCCATTGTTGTACTTAAAAACTACAGGAAATTTGGCAATTTTTTCATAAAAACATTAACTTTCTTCGATTCTTCAAACGGCTCGGTCTGACGAGGACGACGCGGAGTCTTAGTACACAGACTGTTAGTACAGCCGAGCCGGTACGGAACTAGTGCGCGACTTGTATCATGCCAGTGTTGTTTATACTGGGTGGAGCTACCAATGTTATCAGTATGTTAAAATTGTAGTAGAAAGTATGGACGCTCTGTTTATAAAAGATTTAAAATGGTTGTGTATCGATTTCCTTTTTGTGTTTGAAATTTCGGGGAGCTCGAGTCCCCCTTATATACGCTCTTGTTTTACATAACTACACTGCAACCTGCCTAATAATTAGTGTACCATTGTATTTGCATCCCAGTGAGGTACAAATGCGGCATGATTGGGGAAACACTGAATTATCTTTCTGCAAATAATACAGAATTTTGGACCATAAAACACATTTCCCAGACCAATAAATATGGTATTATACTTTTAACTTGACGATACCTCAACCACACAAAACGAATAATCAACTACCGATTAGCCACGGGCAGGTTATCCACATTGCAACTTATTCGAAACCATATTTTGAACTTCACCATACCTCAATCGCACAAATGAGATTGTCAACTTCCGATTATCCGCGGTCGGGTTATCCACATTGCGGCTTATCCGCGACCAATGTTAAAGAAATTTTTAAAAAATTCCGGATTCAAGTTTATCATAAGAGCTGGGAGACCGTGCATCGCTCGGACAAAACAGAAAGTTATGGTAAGTTAATTTAATAATATACACGATATAAACACATTTTAACCTATATCATATCGTACATATCAACTTCCATAACGTTCGGGCTGTCTGTTGGCATTGGATGAGTATTAGAACGATTGTTCAGAAGTACTTTCCATACTTCGTTGCGGGCGTGTGTGGGATTGTATGGCTGTAAAAATAGAGTTCCAGGATAACACGACAATTCTAGGAGCCACTGGTTCGGAATCTCGAATTTTCCCAAGGTTGAGACCAGTGCCAATCGATTTTTCGTGGCCGTAAGCAAAAAAAAAAAAAAAATTACAAATTCCTTAACGAAAAAAGGTTTGTCCGGGGGTTGGAACTCTAAGAGCCACTGGTCAGAATCCTGAAAGTTTCCAAGGTTGAGACTGGTACCAATCGATATGCTGTAGCCGAAAACCCAAAAAATAAAAAATTCTTGAACGAAAAAAAGGTTTGTCCTGGTCTGTGCTTTTAGAGTAACAGAGCATCGCTCGGATAAGTAAGTTAATTAATCAATATACACAATTTTATGTATTATATACACAATATAAACACATTCTAAATGCATAAAATAAACACATTTTAATATACCATATATAATATCCTACATATCATATTCCACACAATCAATTTCTCGCGGCAGCCCCCCCGAAAAAAAATTAAAAAAATACAATTCCTTGTCTGGGCGCCTTGCTTGGTTCCATAAGAATAGCATGGTAATTCTAGAAGCCTCGGGGGGAGGGGATTCAGAATTTTCCCAAGGTTGAGACCTGTGCGAATTCATTTCTCTTTACCAAAGTCCTCAAAAAATAAACAAAATAAAAATTCTTCGGGCGAAAAAATGTTTTTCCGGCCCCGTGCTTAGTTCCATAAGGATAACTTGGGAACTCAGAGCCACTGGGGCGGATTCCCGAAATTTCCCTTGGTTAGACCGTTGCCAATCGATTTCTTATGGCTGATAACCCCCAAAACATTTTTTAATCGAAAATTATTGAGCGAAAAAAATGTTTTTCCGGCCCCGTGCTTGTTTTAGAGTACCCGGGGACCGACCTACGCTCGGATAAGACAAAACATTTATGGTAAGTTAATTAAGTAAAATACAAAAAATATATACATTTGTCTTATACCGTTCTTAGTTCCATAAAGATAACATAAAAGCTGTAGGACCCACTGGGGCGGAATACCAAAATTTTCCAAGGATGATACCGGTGCCAATCGATATTCCTTGGCCTAAAACCCCCAAAAAATAAAAATTCCTTGTGCAAAAATATATATTTGTCTCGGGCCATGCTTAGTTCCATAATAATAACATGGGAAATCCAGGAGTAACTAGAATGGAATCCCGAATTTTCCCAAGGTTGATTGAGCTGGGTATATTACGCAGTTAAACACGGTTAATTCAAGTCGATTAATACATCGTGCTGATATACTGTATATTAGATAGGTGTATAGTACGTACTAGTACAGTCCTGTACGCTTTAAAGCCAGCGAGCTGTAGGGTAAATGTAACTTGGAAATTCCAGGCCAACGCGTAACGGTGCATTTAAGTTAACGTAAATTGCAATAGCAAATTAAAAAGAAATGCTTTAAAAAAACAAATATATAAGCCGTATGTAGGCCTACTTGCTGTATGTAAGTACAGTACTGTACTAATGTAAGGTAATAGGACTATACAGTAAATAAAGTACATTCTGTTAATTATGTCATTTAGTGATCATTTAATATCTTGCATTACCCAACATTTGAATGGGTCTGCCGTCTATGGATTATCCGCGGCGATCGTGCTCGGCAATCTCGCCGATAATAGGGAGTGGCTTGTATAGGAAACTTTTGCTGGTTAAAAATTGGCCGAGGAGGAACTGTAAATGCGAGAAAGGTCTCCGGTCATGTCACAGATTGGGTTTTGTGGGTTAGATGAAACCTGAAGTGTACAAGGAAAGGTTAGTCCGATAGATAAATTGATTTCAGGATTCTTCATGCCGCTTCCATGATTCAAGAACAGGAAGCTGTTATATTAGATTGGTCACGAATGATTATAAACTATAATATTTGAAACAACCTTTTTAATTTTAAATGGTTGTAAAAAGTACTCAAAGTTTCGATTTAAAACTACAATTCTATATTAAAGTTAAACATTTATTTTGTTATCTTTCAAATAATACATAATATCAGGAAACCTATCTACGATTGGATCATACTCCGATTGAGTCAGAAATGTTAAACATTATGTTTCGCGTATGACGTGGATTATCATTTGGTAAAAGAATGTTTAGGCTACTCCTTCTAATCCTAGAGAATGGCACATATAGCAACCTGTCCATTAAATCGGAGGTTCTTAAGTCGATACTAACATAATCTAAAGCTTGCCTCGGTGACTTATGGATTGCCATGACAGATCCTGATTTAACTGGGAATTGATGTATTTGCATAGTACATAATTGATGACTCTTGCTTGAGTCCAATGTAATTCTGGAAATATGAACTTCATAGAAATTTTCGAAAACTCGATGATAACGATTTTTCAGAAAAATATCACTTAGCCCATTGGATTACTGAGGTTAACCCCCATTATATCAATTTTTGTGTAAATACTTTAAATATTTTTAGAATTTAAAACTATCAAGTTCTAATAGGCTACTTATTAATGATTTTTGAGAAAATTTCACTTATCCCATTGGATTGCTAAGCTAAAAATCCACTACATACTTGGTGAAAATCCAGAAAAAAATTATAGTTTTATATATATATATATATTAGGGATGGGCCGATTCCTAAAATTTTCGATTCCGATTCCGATTTCGATTCTAAAATTTTCCTTTCGATTCTCGATTCTTTAGTCGATTCTCGATTCTTTCAAGATATATTAGCTTACACGCTAGGTATCTAGTAATTAATTTAGTTAACATCTTGGTCATACGGCAAAACCATTAAAAATTCTGTTTTAATGTAATAGGCTACACAAAACTTTCAACCTTAATTTATCAATAGGAATTTTTAAAAGCATAAAAACATATCAGATTAAAGTAATGACTATTATAAAGTTAAAAATGTGAACCTTGCACTATTTTACACAGTTTGAAAAAATACCTAAGCCTATTTACATTGTCTCTCAAAACAAAACAAAAATTAAGAACAAACGAACAACATAAAGATTTAAAAAAATAATAGAAATAGGGTAGTTTTTAATATGCCCCTGAATCAGTGGCAGCGACAGGGGGGGAAGGAGAGAGATAGAGAGCGAGAGAGAGAGCAAGCGAGATTGTGTATTGAACCCTCTCTAGTGAGAGAGAGATAGAGAGACGAGTGATAACAAACGACCAGGATTGGTTACGATCTTCTTTGTTGTTGCTTCATAAATAATAATATTTTCGTTATCTCAGATAGGTATTTGCTTTAATCGTTTAATTCATTCAAAGCAACTAATACATAAATAAGACACAGTTGCTAGTTAATTATTTTTCCAATAAATTACTCCATACACATATTTTAATAGTTAATAAAATAGGAATTGGAATCGACATTTTTTCAATGAAGAATCGAGTATCGACGATACCTCGATACCACCTAGAATCGACGATTCCTGGAATCGAGAATCGGAATCGGCCCATCGCTAATATATATATATATACAAATTTTGAAATCGTGCTGATAACGATTTTTCAGTAACTTTTGACTTAGCCCATTGGATTGCCGAAGTTAATGACCCCCGTGTACCTATTATTGTAAAGATCCTTAGAGTAGTTTCCGATGTTAAACAATTTTCGAAAACTTGATAAGAATGATTTTTCAGAAACTTTTCATTTAGCCCATTAGATTGCTGAGGTATACAAACTTTGGTGTAAATCCTTGGAGTAGTTTCCGAAAATACATGTGTGTGTATATATATATATATTCTTATAATACATAATATTTTTGTATTTGAATAACCGATGTTGTTTTAAATATATATATATATATATATATATATATATATATATATATATATATATATATATATGATGATGACGGATTTTTCTGAAAATTTTGACTTAGCTCATTGGATTCCTGAGCTTAAAAAACCCCAATATATATCAATTGTGGTGAAAATCCTTAGAATAGTTTTCTAGAAAAAAATTTACAAATATACAATTATTAGTCGTTTAAGAATATTAAATTTACTTTATAAATCAATTTGTAAATATATTTGTAAGTTGTAACAAATATTCAATAAGAACAACCAACATTGTTTACAAAATAACTGACATTATGAAAAAATAATAACAAAAAATTACAAAACAAAATGTAAAATAACATCAAGCCATGGTTATTATTTCATGAAGTCTTGCGTGCAGCTTTGAAAGATAGTCCATGAATACATGAAGCATTAATCCAACAGTATTGCTCAAGTTACTGCTTTATCGTGTCCTGTATTGTATTTGTATCGTATAGTACGAAACTAACTTTACGTAGGAGCGTGTAGTATACGGAGGGTTAAGGTGAAGGAGGGGGCTCCTGTGGGTTGGGTCTCTCCCTTGAGTACACCTACCTCTTGATTATCCCTATTAAGTAACATTTTACTTTACTATTTAACAAATAATTCGATACATTGTGATTATATTCATTACAAAAAACTGATTTTCGAGCAATTTCTAAACCTATTGAAGTCTTTTATAAATCCTGATTATTTTGTTGTACTCGGGTCCATAGCGCGTCGGGTCTTCTTCTTCCATAGCGCTACAGTCCGTTGTGGACCTTGGCCTCCTCAATGAGCCTTCGCCTGGAAGCTGCTGGTCCTGTAAGGATCCTGTGCTGCTGCTTTCTTGTTCCTTACATTCACCATTGTTCTAACATCCTGAGCGACACAATCCATCCGTCTAAGTCTAGGACGTCCTCTTGCTATCATTTTGTGGATAGTTCCGCCTAATAGGCTTCTGGGTACATCACTCTCCTCCAAGCCCTGCCCAGCGCAGTCTTCCAATTCTAATCACTTTTCCTATATTGGGTTTCCTCGTCAGTTCGTAAACCTCAGGATTTCTTCTCCTCATACACTGCCCACCAGCATTCACAGGGTCAAGAATCCTCCTGAGGATCTTCCTCACGATGATAGCCAGGTTGTTTCCTTCATGCCTCGTTAATGCTTCAGCTTTAGAGGTATACGCTAGTACAGGACGGCTCAAGTTCCTATACAACATAATTTTGGTTTTCCTACTTACACACTGGCTGCTCAGGAGTTTGCGTAATCCAAAGTAGGCTTTATTGACATTGACTTTCCTTTTATTTACCTCAATGGAGTCCTTATTATCGGAGCTGACAATTGATCCCAGATAAGTGAATTGATTCACTACTTCACATTTGAAGGGTCACAGCTCAACAAATCCTCCTCTGTTGGGCTACTTTAGGGCTGCCCGACCGTAGATACTGTGTTCAAGTCCTTGGCCGCTCACATGAGATTTGCAAATGCGTCTTGTAAGGCCCTGAAAAATCTACATCATCGGCGTATGCTAGTAGCTGCTCCAGTCTATTGATAATATTATTGTGCCTTGCGTATCGATTCCATTTTTTATGACCTTTTCCAATGCGAGATTGAAAAGTAAACACGACAAGGCATCTCCTTGTCTGAGTCCTTTATTAAACGGAAATTCGAGGAAGAGGTCTTTCTGAACCTTGACCATGCATTAGGCACCGTATTCGGGTTCCTGGTTTTTTGAATAACCGTACAGAGCCCGGGCCTTTCCCAGAATATATAAAATTGTTAGTTTTAATTACTCATTTTAATAAATGCTAATAGCAGATAAACCGAAATCATACGGTATATTAATATTATAGGCTAAGGTAGAATTTCTAACTGTAAAATTATTATAAGGTAGAAATTATTAATAGGCCTACATCTTGTTTGAAAGAAATTATTGTAAATATTCATAAAACGTAAAAAAATTGTAATTGTTTGTACTAATTTATATCTAAAAAACTCAATTGTGATAAACTATACGTATTATTTACTACAGTTATAAATATGGATTTCTATAACTATAAAAAACTGGTTTCCCATAAAATAGGAAATGAAATGGATTTTTTATTTTTTTAAAAATTTTGAAGTAGAGAGAGAGTTGAAATAAATTCCTAAATACACCAGTAGGCCTATAACCGAATCTTTTGTACAGGATTGCCATTTGTATAACGTAACCTATCCTAAATTTGCAACCTAATTTTAAATGGTTGTCTAAGTGATAACTCCTTTACGCGCGGTGAACAAAACATGAGATTAAATCATTGCTTTCGCGTCACGCTATTTCTGCAACGCATACCTTACAACATACGATTTCATACAACAGCTTATTTTATTGTATAGGTTATGTTGTACAATAGTTGTTTTACACGTAGATTGTTATTCAATTGTTTTGCTTAGTTAAAAATATATTAGTTTATTTCAATTTGGGTGAATCTCAATAAAAATTATTCAATATAACGATAATAATAAGATATGTATTTTTAATCCAATTAGTGAAATGAAAACATTCTTAGGGGCGTCTGATACTTTTTAAAGAACTGATTTTGAGTTTAATTTGTTGAACAAATTTGTGTTCAGTAAACACTTAATAAATGTTTTTGTTACATACAGTATTATAGATTTAACTACAATAAATATTCGTCTTTATAAAATTGAATCCTCAAATAAGGATGTAGAAATTGATTGAAAAATGTTTGAATTCATATGTTTGACGATTTTCGTTGAATGAAAATTGTTTAAAACTATTTGCTCTAATTTGTTATCACTTCTGCCGGAACTCCCACGAGAGCAAGCTTTTGTTCCAAATTCTTCAATTAAAGAGGTCTTGTTAGCTCAAATTTCCCTCTATTTCATGTACCAAAGACCATTATGTTCCTGCATATCTTTCATCATTGTTTTTACTGAGGCGATGTAACGCTAATTCACCTCTTTTCCCATACCGAAGTGCTTTATGATCCTACCTTAATGATATATATATACATACACACAGTTTATTTTTTTCAAAAACAGTTTTTGTGATACTTTTATTTAGTGCAGAGAAAAATTACTATGTCTAATTGGTAGTGTATGAAATGTTTATAGTTTAGAAACTGAATAATAGATGTCGCGACAACATTTAACTGGAAACCTACATTTTACGAAGTACCGCTTGCCGATACTAGATAGCGCTGTAGTCTGCATTCGTTGGTATTGTGAATCACTGTTTTGGAATGTAATATTTTTTGTTTAGTTTTAATTTCGAATTTGTTGTTTAATCAATTTAAGATCAGCCTATATGTTTAAACTATAGGTTTTTATAGTTTTAGTTAGTAGATTTGGTGCTACTGGGACATTATTAGGCCTACTATTAACTGCATTTGGCATGGAGAGTTACTCTACAACACTGACCAATTCTTGTAATCATATCAGCTGACTCGTTTTGCGTAGCTCTTTTGTTGATTAGTGTCAGCTGATACAAGATAGTAGTAATATACAAGGGAGGAAGTCAATTCTGTATTATTTGGATATTTTAAAAATTATAAGCTCATGATTTCTACTGTTTAGGATGTTTTTAAATTTATTTTCATCAGCATTCATTCATTAGATTTCGATGAATTTATTTCACGTCAATGATGATATATAATTGGTTTGAATTTTTTTTAAAATATTTGTATGTTGTATAATTGTGTTGAGTTCATCCAAATTTTCAATTGCTCATACATTTTATTAAAAAAAATTACTTAGTTAAAAACTTAAAATTGATATATTTTTAATGTTAGATTAACTCGGATGAAAAACTCTCTTGTTACCAGTTTTCACTTTAAGCTTTGTACTGAATAATGTGCGAAATTATTACTGGTTACCAATCACTCCGCAAACCTGATAACACGTTCTGTTCACTCACACTATAATTTAAAAATAATCTCGTGTTTTAAAGAACAAATACGGAATCAAATTTTGAATAAGTTAGTTTCAATAAAACCGTTTACAAACACGTTATAAGCTTTAGGGTAAAATTAAAAGTCCGTTTTTTAAAAGAATCTTTGCCTATCTTGAGGAAATATCGATTCGGCAAGTGTGGTACAGTTATCTGGGCAGAGTGTGGGAATGACTTGCCTAACCTAACCGGAGCTTGGCGCCGGCCTATGAATCAGCAAAGCGCACAGTGCGATGTGATAACGGAGGCCATGCCCTTGTTTTGTCACTATCCAAACATGGTAGGCTGACGTTGCGCGTTTTATACGTTTCCTTTCTTCCAGTTTGCAAATTGGCTCTACGTCCAAGTTTTTACAGCATATTGTAATATTTAAAAAACATATTATATCTCTGCAATCGGTATTTATCCTTGTAAGAGTCAGATATAACTTTTATAAAAATTAATGTAATTTAGGACCTTTTTTTAACTGTTGTATTTTAATTTTCGTTCTTTATTAAATTTCGGTGATTTCTAATTTTTTTCCATCTTATCTTAGATCTATTGTGGTAGGACTTTTTTTGGATATGATCGTCCCAAAGATATTTTTGTTAATGTGTGAATTTTCATTTCACACTTTTTTTAATAGTAATTTTTTATTACTAGACCTAATAATAGCAAAGCAATTTGTATTATTGTTCCTTCCTGTATTATTAGTATCAAGGTCTTCTAATTTAAATTCATTCTATAAAACACTTTAAAAAAAATTACTGGTTCAGGGAACTGTAAAATATGTTGGTATTTAAAGCATGTTTATCAGCTCTTGGTTATTTAAAAATACATATTACACCACCTTTTGTGAAAAAGGAATAATGTTACAAGGTGTAAATTTCTTTTACACTAAGTACGGTATGTATTACAAAGTTAAAATATTTCACATTTTTCTAACGGTAAAGTTGTATTCTCTTGTCAATTTGTATTTTTTTAATGCTGCAATCTGTTTAGGGTTTTAATATATTGTAAATATTCTAAGTAAAAAAAATATACATATTAATTTTAAGTTAATATTGCCAAATAGGCTATTTTATACTTTTCAGAAATTTTTCATAAACATTTTAGTTTACTTTTACATATATATTATTTATATCTCATTTGCAGTAATTTTAAATAATTTTGTATGCATATTTACTACTTGAAAAAATAAACTTTTTAAAAATAAATAATTAATTTTTTTGTAACTGGGTTTTTAAATAATTCCGATACACTCAGTGATTTATTATAAGCAAAAATAATTTAACTGTAAATTTAGCACGGAAATTAAAGTCGTATAACTTTTATTATATGAAATATTTTCATGTAGTGGAATAATTGTAAGTTGAAAACATTGTTTACACTGTTGAAAATATATCACTTGTGGGAAAGGTTCTTTTTAAATGTCTTAAAATGCAAGCAATTTGATTAGTTTTAATCACTCAACAAGAATAAAAACGTTGCTGAATACGATATAAAATTAATCAAATCACGTTTTAGACATTTTTTGTAAAAATAATTTCATTAGACACAAAATTAGGTTTAAAAATAATATTTTATTTTGTATCACAGGCGAGCTTGCAATACAATCAATAATGCATCTTCTCAATCTTTGTTTTATAAAATACATTTTCAATAAGTACAGAACACTTCTGTAGATTATCACAGTTCACAGTCTTATCACAACATCTGTGCTTGGAATTGTTGCTTACACAATATCTTAGCATAACCTCAAAAATAACAAAAACATGCAACAATTCAAAACACAATTATATATCTGATATTCAGTCATAAAATACAAATACGTAAAGCTATGTAACCCTATTTACAACATAAGAAAACATTAAAAATCAATCTTTCAAACATAAACATTAATAAACATTTACACGTCAGAGGGTGTTTTAACAAACAAAATAGAGACGTAACATTAAGGCACGATTGTATAAATGTAAATTTTAAAAGGTGGGAGGAGCGAATAATTTTAAACTCAACAATAAGTAAAAAAAGTCAAACATTTTAAACCTCAAACAATTGAATTTTTAAAAAAATTAATATGTGAACAAGAAAGCAATAATAATTAAGAATAACAAAGAGTTGTAATAAAACAATTAAAAATGTAACTTACTTGAGCGTTTTCAAATCAAATTTTGATTAAACGTTTCAAAAACATTAATTATTTAACTAAGTTCGGAAAAAACTTTAATAAGTATAAATTTTGGAAGAAGATGTAAAAGATAATTTTAACATTAAAACTAACAACAGTTTTTAACATAAACGTCTATTAACGACGATGGTTAATTGTCCATTCAATATTATTTATATTCAACCTTTCAAAAGTTTTATTTAATATACTCTGATAGGTTTCTCTTCTTTTTAATAAATATATTCTATTATTATGAGATTCAAAGTGAAAGACAACTGTTCATCAAATCATTTACACAAACACTTGTTAGTCTTTATCTTGAGTGACGTTCACCATGGCCTCCAAACTGGTTCTGACACTGGGGAAGATCTCTTGATAGACATATCGACCACTTTGAGCAAACCACTGTATTCCGTGGTAGGGGACTCGGGAACGGACGTTGTAGAGGATGCCGGTGTAAGGGGCATCGTGTAGGAGACAGAACTGGAAGAGCTGGCTGGCGAACTAGGCGCAGGGGATGTAGACTCGACGACTCTGACAGACAGAGGAGACATGCGGTCCATCTCGTTGAGCCGGTGTCCCAGGTGGGTCATCAGTTTAGTCCCTAGCCTGACGTCGACGCCGGGGGTGGAGGCGAGGCACCGGGACACTTCTGTGGCGCAGTGGGTGAACCCGGCCCGGAATCGGTCGGCGTCGGTGACAGGGTTGGCGGCGAGACGTTCCTGGCGGCGGAGCTTGTGGAGGTGCTGGACGGTAAGTTCCAGGATGTCGGCCTTCTCTAGCTTGCTGACGTTCTCTCCTTCGGCTTGCAGAGCCGACACCATGAGCTCCTTGAGTTCGTCTAGGCAGCGGTTGATCCTGGCCCGACGTTTGCGCTCCAGCATCGGTTTCATAACCTACGCAAAAAAAAACAAATACGTTAAAGCGATGTTTGCTATTGACTGCTTAATAGACTACAGTAGAGAAAGGAAACATTTAATAAATCTATAAACATACAAAACCAAGTTCAGACATACTAAGTTCTTTAATAAATATTAACGAAAAAGTGAAAGAAAAATGTAAAACAATACAATCAGAAATAATGTAAATTATAATTATTTTGAATAAGAGAAATAAATTAAATATTTAAATTTATAAATAATTAAAATAAATTTTTAAAACATTCTTCGAATTATTAATAAAAATAATGGTTACATCAAACTAAATTCTTTAATAAATATTGAAGGAAAAAAGTTGAAGAAAAATATTAATCAATACAATCAGAAATAATGCAAATAATTATTTTGAATAAGACGAATAAATTAAAATTTTGAATGAAAAAATACATGTTTTAATTTATAAATATTTAAAATAAATTATAAAAACATTCTTTGAATTAAAAATATCCTTTATCAGTTCGTTATCTTCAATTTAGTAAAAATAATGCATTTAATTATACATACATTTTATTGAAATAGTTTTTCATATTTATTGAAACTGTAAAATAATTCAATATGTAAAACTATTATTTAGAAATTTTAAAACCTGTTTAAAAATAAAATTTTTAATAATCCTTGACAGTTTTAAAGCAAATATTAACAATATTAAAGTTGTTTTAAAGTATAATCGATTTGTAAGTCGACCCAGCTGTATTATAAAAGTTTAACAATTAGAAATATTTTTAATAAGTAAACAAACTGAATATATTGTAGCTAACTTTTGTTAAAGCTTTTTGTTAATTTGAAATTAGTTTATTGCACATTGTAACTTTTTGTAAATGTTATCAAAAGAAGTAAACAATATTTAATTTAAAATTTATATTAAAACTGTATAAAGTATTTTGCTGTACCTACCTTTCTGTACTGATAAGTTCTTGAGATGGGCTGTAACTGTTCCATGTCAACAGAGGACATGATAGTATCGTGCAACATGATAACACTAACACTGAACCAAACACACACTCACTGGCGGTAGCGTAGCAGCGCACTGATCGAGAGCCTAAGTCAGAATGCAGTGAAGGGACGGCGCGCCGGGTAGATATATAGGCGAGCCAGGTGCGTATCGTGGGAACGTAGTCGAGTCTTGCTTTCCCACAGCCACCGAGGCAAAGCACCTGGACACGCGCGCGCCGTCTTACCACGTGCCCCGTTGCATTCTGGGTAAACCGTGTAATTTGCTAACACTACACGGATAATGTCTTTATACGGTGGGTGAAAGTTAAACATTTCGGCGGTCGCACAATAGTAAATTGCTATTATAAATGTGTAAAGTAATTTTGTAATTATGTAGTCCCTTATCAATTAATATAGCTAAGGAAATTCCGTTTTATCACAAAATTAATAAATATAGATTTAAAAAAGATGCAACTGTGTGAATTGGTTTATAAATCGCCTTGTAAACTTATAACTGTACACATAATTTTATAGTTATTAATCGTGATTATATAACGTGACACATACAGTAGCCATTAAAAGTAAATAGGCCTACAAGATGTTTGATATCAACTCTAGGATGACATAAATATTTTCCAAGATTTTTAGCAAAAAACCGAAACACTACCTTAGTTTCATTTTCCATTTTTACGAGGGGGGATTTAATTTATATCGCACGTAGCGGAATTCTGAAATACTTGTTATGTTTTTGGATTTTTTAAAATTGTCTAGTAATTTTTGATTTGAACATAGTTTCCATAAGACGTAGGCCTACTTATAATCTAAGCATAGTTTTTAAACATATTGCAACTGTTTGTTTTTGAAGTTAATGTGTAAGCGTGAACACTCGCTCACGAGTTCGTAAATTTCTAATATTAGTTTAGGTAATTTCGTAATATAATTAAAATATAATTTTACTTTATTATTTATTAAGAAAAGAACCGATTGATATATAATTTCTTTGAAAACGATATTTTAAAAAAAGTTTGAGGTATTCGTTGAAATTAGTTGAAAAATAATTTCAATAAGTGATCTAAATTTTTTCCTTAAAATTTTAATTTTGTAAAATTTATGTTGATAGAAAAACAATATTCCTTAGGAACCAATAGTCAACAGATGTGCATTTGAATATAATAGGAAAATCGTTTCAATAATTGATCTTATTTTTTCCTTAAAGTTTATTTTTTTTATTTCGTTTTTTTATATATGGATAATTTAAAGCTGGCTTTACAGTCAGAGGCCTAGTGAATTTTGAATAGTTTTAATTTCATGTAGCCTAAGTCCATTTCCATTTGTGCACTTGGAGTGAAAATTGTTTCGTAATGTAGAAGAAAAAATGAGTCAATCTCAAATTTAAAACAATCGAATTAGATTTGTTACAAATTAGAAATACGATCTCCATGAAAAGTTAAATAATTCTATTTTGTTTAATTTTTACTTCTTGCATTTTAGAAGTAGTTATGTTCTCAAGTTTCAATGTTTATCTGCCCAACTTTGGAAAATGAAAAGTATTTTACCTCTGGTTTCATGTTTGAAGTCACACAATAGCAGCAAAGGTTTTTCTATCGCTCTAAGGTACTATTTTTTTTATTCGTATGAGTTTTAATTTTGTTGGCCTTGTTTCAGTTCGTTTAAAAAGAAGCAAGATTCAATTTTGACAGAAACACTAACTGTGTGATTAATTGCTCTTTGGTGTTCATTTTTTGCTACTGTACTTTATATTCGTTTTTTAAAATTCTTACTCAAGTTTCTTCTTGAATTGCCATTAATAAAACATATGCTTAGTGTTTGAATTATTGACATCATTCACAACTTCATTTGGTATAACTAGCCAGGGGCAGCCGGGGCACACGAGACTAATCACTTACTGACATTGGAGCGAAGTAAAGATTTTGGTAAAATGTAGATAAGCTGAATGTATCGAGCAACAAAATGGCCACTATAATTAAGTTTTGTCAATGGGCATCGGAATTTGTATTAGACCTAGTAATGTTTCATTACTACCATGCTTTGAAGTTTGAAGTTTATAGTCTCCTGGTAGTAAAACAATAGGGAATGAAAGGTTTTTTTGTTTAATGTATACTTATCATTTAAATCTGAATGTGTTCAATTTATCTAAACTGTGTGGTATCAAACTTTCAATATGGAGTTTTCAATTATTTGGTTAAATACAGACAAAATTACCTAATTGTGTACTTTGTGGTCCGAATTTAATAAAACAGTCTTTTAATGAAGCATTAGTTAAACGGAATGATGCTAATTACTCTGTTTTCTAAAAATTGAAATAATTTTAAAAAAACAGTAGCAAATTTTATTCATAACTCAAACATATGATTCAAAATCATAACCAACAGATTTTTGTTCCAAGTGACCACTGGAATTACGTCATCGGGACGGCCTGTTCCAAAAGTTCACTTTACGGATAATGAGGGTAGAGCGATTTAAAGGTTGTACTTATCTGTGTTTGGAAAAATTGTCTAACTGCAGCCTGTTATTAATATCCTATTACATAATGTGCCATTATGGATGTAATAATATCCAATTTTGTGGAACAAAGTGCAACTGTACAAAGAGCGGTTTCGCAACAATCTCTACTTGCGCTAACAACCGTCAATACTATTAAGGTTATCTTTATTGTTTCCCCCATTATGTTACTGTTAGACACTTTGCGGTACCTATTACTACTTTGCGCGCACGATTATGTAATTAAAGTATATGCTACAGAGGTTTTCCTCTTTATTACAAATATTTCTTTGTCTTCTTTTAGCTCAAAGAGGTTTACCTTTAATTGTATCGCGCCCGAGCGCTTGCCAGAGTTGTTGACCGTTGTGCTGGGTAACATGGACAACGAAGAATTTCTACGGTTTTAAGGATTTGTTAAGTTTTTTTGCACTCAACCATTTTACGATTTAATTACTTTCCAAACGGTAACCCCGGTAGAGAATAGGTAGTCTAAACCAGATTTTAAAAAATTATTTGTTTAGCATTTCATTTCACTGATGAGGACAGTGTAGTAGTCGAAATGAGTTTAACGTTCTCGTCGCAGGATGTGTGTGACAATTGATTTAAATCCTTGGCAGATTCCTTGTAAGCCACAAGATACCAAAATTTTCAGCTGTCTCCGCTGTTAAGAGGATCATTGTGTCCTTTTTTTAATCCTACCTAATTACATTTAGGCCCTGCTCTTTTATCATCCTTAATATAAAGGAAAACGAATCAACTCCTCTTTATTGTCTCGATACAGAAGTAGAATAAATTCAGGGTCGCGGTTTGCCTGACCTTCCCCCTGTATTCTATACCACGGGGTTGTTTGTCCCATATCTACTTGTGCCTACAATCTTTCTCTATCCTTCATAAGTGATAAAGTGTCTGATCGCGTTAAAATTACAGGAGAGAACGTGAAACGATTCGGACGAAAGCTAAAACAATTGGGTTATATTCCATTTAGTGAGAGACACTTAAATATGAAGACAAAAGATAAAGAAATATATGGTAACCTAACGGCATTATGGCTTTAAGGATGAAAATAAGGTTATAAACAAGGACGATCAAAGTAAAGATGATAGAATCAATGAAGATAATGTGGGATTGAATAAATGAAACAAATAAATAAAAGAAACAGCTGAATGAGAAGTAAAGATGATAGAATCAATGAAGATAATGTGGGATTGAATGAATGAAACAAATAAATAAAATAAACAGCTGAATGAGAAGTAAAGATGATAGAATCAATGAAGATAATGTGGGATTGAATAAATGAAACAAATAAATAAAATAAACAGCTGAATGAGAAGTAAAGATGATAGAATCAATGAAGATAATGTGGGATTGAATAAATGAAACAAATAAATAAAAGAAACAGCTGAATGAGACAAAGACATATTCACATTTGTAGGAGGCAAATTCAATGAAGATAATGGAGGATTGAATAAATGAAACGAAGAAATAAAAAAGTAGTTGAAAAAGAAAAAGACATTTCCACATGTGTAGAAGACAAATTCAATGAAGATAATGGAGGATTGAGTCAATGAAACAAAGAAATAAAAGAAATAGCTGAAAGTGAAAAAGACATTTTCACATTTGTAGAAAGAAAATTCAATGAAGATAACGTAGGGTTGAATAAATGAAACGAAGAAGTAAAAAAGTAACTGAAAGAGAAAAGGCAATTGAATTTCCTCATGTGTAGGAGACAAATTCAATGAAGATAATGTAGGGTTGAATAAATGAAAGGAAAAAGAAAAACAAGTAATATAAATTAAAAAAAAGTCAATTATTACTAAAGTCAACAAAGAAATATTTTATTTTATAATTACAACTAATATTAATATATATATATATATATATATATATATATATATATATATATATATATATATATATATATATATACATATGTCAGAATAACAACATTAAGTGGCAAAATAGAAAGCTAATTTCCTTGCAATTTTCCATTTTCCTTTCTATGTATGGTGTTGGACTATTATTTTTGTTCGTTACTATTTATACGCTTTTTTCATCGCTTGCATTGTGTTGTAGTTTCTTTTCGCGTTACTTTTGCATTATGTGTTTGTGAACCAAGGTTTGTCCGTTAATCCGGTTTGTGTTATTTTTATCTTTTCAGTCATTTTTAATAATAGAGCATTATTTCTGATATTGTGCGGTAACCATGGCAACAATTTAAGGTTGTGCAATGCAGGTTTCGACGACAACTAGAGGGGGAAAAGGATACCTCTTTCAGAAATAACATCTACCTATGGGAAAGTTGGGTAATTGCCAAAGGGCTAGCCTTTGGACATGAAAATACTCAGTTCAAATCCTACCTAGACCCCAAATTTTTATAATTTAATTATTGAATAAATATTTGATAAAACTGTATTAACATCAATTGTCATCCACTACAGGTTATAAAAAATGTATTTGAACTTTATTGGATAAGTAAAAACGTATTTTATTAACGATGAAAATTTGTAGAAGATATACAGTATATAATTAGAGTGTGTGCTAATAGGAGGAATATAAAAAGTAGCTAAAAGAAAAAGGCATGTCATGTATTATGTAGGAGGAAAAGAGTTTAAATCCCTAAGGCCATAAGGTCAATGATATACGAATTCAGAAATGAATGCCCTCGATGGAATTTATTTTTCCACGTTCAAACAACTTACGGCATCGATATTGTCTCTTTATACTCGTCCCCTTTGATCGAACGTAAGACTCTCCTAAGAAAATATATTTTTGGTAACTTTGGATTTTCTATCAGGTTTTTTCAGGGACAAGGTTACAAGTTAGGCCTAAGTAGCCTATTACCGCATGCGCCAAAATAATCAGCACTGATACAGTTGTGAGATTTTGTTTCATTTACACAGTTTTACAAACACATGCAAATAAAAAGATGCTAAACTGATTAGGCTCGGGTATAGGCATAAACATGCTCTATATAACTTCCGTTCAATTTGAGGCAAGACTCGTACCGTTCTTGAAGGTTTTTCATCATTTTGGTGAAAAGGGGTTGTTTCATGCTCGTTATATACATGGTTATTTTTTCCTGTAGTTGGACGATGATGGTCGGGAGGTCATCACGGAAAATCTTCTCCTTCGAGATTCCCCAGACGTAGGCGTCAGGTGGTGTAAGATCGAGGGAGTGGGCTGGGTAAGGAAAGTATGTTCTAAGGAAAATGAGGCGGTTGTCTAAAGTTTTTTGAAGGAAAGCAATGTTGCCTAAGCCAATGTGACTGGTTGCGCTATCTTACTGGAACCATTATGGACGAAAAGGCATGTTTCGGGTACAGCATAATCTCCTGAGGTCTCCTATAAAACGACCAAGAATGACTCTATATATTAATGATGGCAATTATAGCCGATTCAGTTTCAGTATTGCTTATTTTCGGGCATACGGTACTAAAAACAATGCATGCTTTAGACGTGGCCAGACGATGTCATGTCTAAAAGTGAACTATCTATTTAATAGCCATAAGTTACTAACGGTTATAATCACAGGTATGGTTACAGGAAGAAGTGTTTCCGAGTGCCTAAAAAACGTAGACTTGCCAGATGTCACTTTATGAATTGCTACAGCATGGGCTGCAATCAGGCCGATAACACTAGTTAATAGTGCAATTAAGCCTTCGACCTTGAACAAACTTTAACTGAGAAAACTGAATATTCCGAAAATAGCGCATACCAAACTCTGCTATCAGTGTAATAGGAAGCTGATAAAGTCTCGAAAGTTAAGCGAAGGCCTGCCGCTGTTATCAGACGACTGAACAAATATAAGCTTTCTCAAACAAAACGTGTTTGAGGTGCGCGCCGGTGTTTGCTCAGACTGCAACGTGACATATTCTTGCCAGGTAAATACGGTGCATTAGGCTTGTCAGACACGTACGTGCAACATAACCTCACACAGACATGACCCTGATTTCTGCTCAAAACTTTATGTCGGACTTGTCCTAGGGGTATTTTCTACCCCCAAAATAAGAAACTCCTTCGTAATGGGCATTTTTTGTAAATTGTTTACATAAAAAACCGCACATGACCGAAAATGTAATAGGCCTACGTATTTATAGAAAATACTAAACTTTTGAAGACAAGTTTCTAGAAAGCACAAGGAGAATCGATCAAATCAGAATTGACTTCTAATAGTCGTGTTTGACTGATAAATGACCAAATGGACGTTGTGTAAACTACTTGCTTTCTTCACTGACTAGCCTATTGGAATGGACTGCAATTTCAATTCATATCGGAACTATTATTAATTTGTCTGAATTTCTTATCACGTATTTCCTTATTTTACAGATTTCCGGGGTTTCTTTTGGATTTGTTTTCTCTCGCACTTTTCTTTTATATTATTTAAACTCGTCAGTTTGTAGTTACGTTAATTATCACATTCTAGACGTAATCGGCATTGGCAAGAAAGTTACATCTGATGATGGAGAAATTCTTCAGGACCAAGGTAAACATAATAAAACTTAATGCGGACGCCCAAAGTTTTAAATTTTTGAAAAAAAGACAAAAATAACATTGCAACAAACACAAAACTGTTTAAAATTGCGGTATTTTTATAACAGATAGCATTGCTCTATACTATAAAGTATCCAGTTACGATAGATTTTATTATAAAATAAGGTAATGTTTGCTAATGCATGAAGTAAACAGTTCAGACGGTAAACGTAAAACACTGCCTCCTTGTTTTGTGCGGCGAATCAAATACTTATATCAAAATGGAGGTCACACCACTAGTCAAATAAGCTGGCTTATCTTAGAAATCTTTATTTTTATAACCAAATCTACCTAACCAGATAAGTTGTAGCTATATTCTAATCAATATAACATTGAGCACTGTTTACCAAACGTTTGTGTATATTGTGAAGTGAAGTAATTTTTGGTTTTTTTAAAGTAGGTAAATATTTGGGGCGTCGTCATCAGGTTTTATTTCTTATCTGTGATCTTGAAGAGTTTCTGCATTACAAAGTATGATTTTTTTTGCCAATTTCGATTACACCTGGGATGTCATAGTTATATTTTTCTTTATAAACATGGTGAATGGAAGTATTTAGGAATTGAGAATTATACGGTTTGTTCGTCCTGGAACTAATTTTGTGAACGATAATCGGATAAAATGGGCTAAAGTTAAAGACGCATATATAAACAATTTTTTATGTCTATGTTGAGATGACTGTAATTACCGAAATACACAAAACGGAATCGAGGAGCGCCAAAACAAGAGAAGCCGTCGTGTTGAGGTTAGTTTCTGGTTAATGGTTACACATTAAGCTATGACGCCTCCTAGACTGGCTAATGCTCTTAGAGGTATTTGCATGCTGCGGCTGATGGCTCGCTAAATATTTCTTGATTACCCGGTAATTTGACGAAGATTGGCGAAAGCAGTCCGAACATAGTCAAGTCACTTTGTTGGTTTTTTTTTGCTAAATGTGTTTTCAAGACTTTAGACAAAGTTTATAAATTAGTTAAAGCATCTGTCAATGATAAATTGTTTTGCCAATACGTTCGATCATTTGCAAAAAAATCATTGTTTTGTTCCAGGAAAGTACTAGCATTAGTTTACAATATAGTAATATAAACAAAAATGTTTTAGAGCCAATTCTTACTAAAATCAACAAAGAAAATTTTTATGTTAGTTACTTTTTATTAAATAATTACAATTAATATAAATAAAGTAACACAATCTTTACGTTAAAACAGCTGTTCTACCACATAACCTATATTATAAAATCATATTCTATTTCATGAAATCATATGTTATCACTTAATGTAAGCCAAATGGGACAACATAACTGTTGCAAACCTTGACCATTCTGTGAAAAATGTTTCTCGCATATAAAACTAAAATTACTTCATTATTAAATTTAATTAATGAATTATTATTTGAAAAAACTGTATTAGAACTGTGTAGAAGAGGGGTTAATTGTAATAATATTTAAAATTAAAAATATATTCCTGAACTGTAAACACAGATGGAATAAAAAAGATGCTAATAGATACTAAACAAGTAATATAAACAAAAAAATTTTAAGTCAATTCCTACTTAAGTAACAAAGAAATAGTTTATTTTAGTTACTTTTGATTAAATAATTACAGTTAATATAAAACAGCTGTTCTACCACATAACCTATAACATAAAATCAGTTGTTTTATAAAATCATATGTTATTAATAAGCCAGGTAAGATGAAATAACCATATTGCCCCATTTGTGAAAAGTTTTTCGCCCATATAAAACTTTTATTTACCAAATCAAATGTATTGCAAAATCAGGCTTAGTTTAGGTTTGTCATATAAAATATTATTTTACTAATTAGTGATTTTTTTCTTATATCTCTATTTAAAAAACCCTAATTTTTAAATGAAAATGTGCATGTTAGAGAAAAATAGTAACTTGTTAATACATTTAATTACACTGTATTTGTATTTATATTTTATACTGGTTGGTATTCCTTCTCGTGTATTCTTTACCAAAAACAACAAAGGACAATGTTTTGTGTAGGGCCTAGTTATTTTTAATTAATAATTACAATTAATATATATATATATATATATATATATATATATATATATATATATATATATATATATATATATATTTATATATATATAGGCCTTAATATGAGAGAACCACAATATTAAGTTGGAATATATAGAACGAAATTATTTATTATAATTAATTAAATTTAATTGATTAAATAATATTTGAACAAAACGTATTAACATCAAGTGGCAACTACAAGTTTTAAAAAAATTATTTGAATTTGAGTATATAAATAAAAAGTATTTTATTAAAGATTAATAATTTTAACAAGATATATATAAATATATATAGGGAGAGTGTGAACTAATTGTAGGTATTAAAAGATGAAAGTTATCATTATAAAATTAAATTTTGATCGAATTTCTATTTAACTGTAATAACAGAAAAAAGCTAAATATAATTTTTTAATCTAACCGCAGTCAATGGTATAAAAATTGTGATTTTAGTGATTTTTCTTATTGACAATTTAACATTACATTACATATTAATTCAATTGAACTTAGTTTTTTAGGCTATTTCCTGTACAATTTAATTTCAAATATATTTTTAAAAGTATAAAAAAGAAATAGATTAATTATATATAAAATGATTGCATCTTGTGCAGTAAAAGTGCGCGTGTATTTGGCTACCGTTATAAAAACACCGTTGGCGAGTACGGTACATGGTGGCATTGTATTGGCCGTCCCTCTCCCCTTACCCTTTGCATACAATGTGCTGGCGTAAATCTAAGAAATTATCTAACAAAAAGTTCCTTCACACACGTGTTGAGCGCATGGAGAACGGAGAAGGGCCACCTGCCACATTTTCCCACAGCCTACGACTCAGCTTTGATTGACCCTCCGGTCCGGAAATGTCCCCCCTCCCGCATCCACGCATGCCCACTGGTTATTAGAGGCGATGTTTCGGCAGCGGATTCGTTCCGGGTGAAAAAATTACAATTTCTTTCAGGTAATTTTATATCGATATCCATTTGTTTGATTTTATTACATGTGAAATCACGAAGTATATGAGAAATACTTGCTGCCTCCGTAAGCGTATGTGTAATTGCCTGTACTTGCTGGTAGCTAACTGTTATGGAAGTGCTTGTGGC